>JAJOOF010000850.1:0-62948 GCA_029582545.1 Solanum lignicaule
TGCCATGGTGATAAGGACCTAAAGAGACAATTTGAGGTATATAAGCTTTATCATCATCTCTTCTTAGGCTTAAAGGGACTCTGTAAATAGAAAGTTTAGCCCATGATCCAGCATCATTATCTTGCTTAGCTTGTTCTAATTTGTCCTTAATGCTAATTACCCATTCGGATTCTGGTGTTTTTGGACCTTCCTCTACATTATGAACATTTTCCTCGAGGGTAATTTTCAAAGAATCAACTGGGTGATACTCTTCTTTTTGCAACAGTTGTCGTTGTTGTTGCAGAGGAAATTCTGGAAAACTAATGGATCTGCTGGTGGTGGGAGTAGGAGTAGGAGTAGTAGGAGTGTTTTGAAGTCCAGCATCAACAGTTTCTTTGAGCTTGAGGGTAATGAGGTACCAACTCAAAAGATCTTTGTTGAATACAGCAACCATTTTTTTTTACTTGTTTTCTACTTTTCTTCAAAAGAATGGAATTTGGGTCATTCTATTAAAGCAAGAAAAATGTTTTGCTTTTAGGTAGACTTTAGCTTACAAGCAAGTCGTCGCTTACACTACAATGTAAAAAAGAAGAAATGATTGTAGGATGTTGAAGTTGAACTAATCATACTGCGGAATATGCTGCCTACTGGACCCCTCTTCACTATTATTTTTTCTAATGATCATGGTGTTTGGATCAGCTTTCACACACCTCCACTAATTCCACAAAATACTTGTCATCTCCCACTAGAAACAAGTATCATATAACTCTATCCACCAAGGCTATCTCTGCTGGAATTTAAACCTGAAAACTCACACACTATTTTAAACGACCCTAATTGAACTAGTTCTTCACGTTTTTATAACTAAATACTACTACTTACTTATGATCTTGAACACTCTGTTATCAGATTGTAAGTGTGCTCTTTTCTAAGATTAAACTCTTATTAGTGTTGAATTTGGCAATTTGTTGCGTGATCAAAGGTCAACTTGTTTCGTGTTTGATGATGGTCAGTTATTAAACTAGGAGGATCTCATTCACATATGCCTTAATCTATTTGACCCACCAATGGTCATGGAGGTGTGAAAGAATTAAAAAAATTGAAACATGCAGCAATTAAACAAATGAAGTGGCTGATAATATTTGCCAAAACCAGCTGTTGACAGTTCACACATATGACCCATGGGAAACACCATTGGGTCTAGTTCACTATTAAAGGCAGGCTACTGATTGGGTCATTGGTTAATTATTTCAATTTAATTGCCGATAAATAAACAATTATGTATATTAATAAAAAGAAAAAGAGTTTTTTTCCACCGAGGGGCAGCTTACAGGTTTATAATTTCACCGAGAATTTTCTGCATCTTTTGAAAAGTAATTAGGTTGTGGAACCAATTTAGGAAAATTATTCGTTTCGCGAGGATTTTCAATGATCAATAACTCAAGTCGTTGTTACAACAGGTTTAACTTCATAAGTTAATCACACTAAAATGTACAGTATCTTTTACGTTAACAACGGATAAATCTTTTTTTTCTTTCTTAATTTAAAATAAGGCATGCATATAATATTCGGTCAGCTCAAGAGAAAATGTTAAAACAATCTTTTCTTTTATAATTGTCCATATTCGTTCATGTTCTATTTTGTCAACGAATAAAATCAAGGAGCCTTCAATAAATTATTGGAGTTTTGGTTACATCTGTGTGGGGCCAGGGGTGGGGGTTGGTTAGATGAAGTTTTAAAATAAGTTTATTATTTGAAGTTTGACAAATCTGTCTTAAATAATTCCATATTCGTTCACGTTCTGAATTTGTCAACACACAAAATAAAGGTTATCTTCATTAAACAAAACACAAACAGAAATGCATTGCAACAAATAAACCCCTAAAATAGAAAATATTTTCAATATTAAATAATCAACTAAATAACAAACATCGCATGAATTATTACATGTCAATAGTCCTGTAATTTTTGGGTTGCAAGTTCATATTCTCTAGTGATGATAAAGTTAACCTTACCATGTTCACAGCCAATGTACAAATATGGAAAGACAATGCAAATGGTTCTTACGCAAAATTTATACTTCCATCCCCCATTTAGCCCCAGTTTGGTTCCTGGAATTCTTCTTTTCACCAACTTACAGTCGTCGAATGCGGAGTGCTATACAATATTTGTACAGGAAACTGAAATTCTCAACAGTCCTGCAATTTTTCTGCAGTTCACATAGCTGCATTCCGAGAAATTTAGTGAGTGCTTGATCCTAGCTCAGCCTGCACAACATCCACCCTTCTTAACAGCAGATAACATGTAGTAGTTTAATAGTGAGTAGTAAAGAGGAAAGGCCGGTTATTTCGAGTAAAAGGATGCATTGATGACAATGGAACGTCCAGTTGCACACCAATCCAACACCCACAAGTGAGCTAATTAAGTTTTAGTAGCTTACAACTAACAGAGCTTGTACATGAAAACTAAAAATAGTAGAAAGGAAATCACTAGCAAAGGAAGTGCTGCTAATTGCTATTATGGATTTTATGAGTGGCATCAAAATCACATCACACCAACTAGAGATGTGTAGTTCTAAATATTCCTTATGTCACTTTATCATGGATTGATCTTAAGAGTACTGAGCAGCTAGGTTTACTTGTTTCTTTTGTCCAAGTACAAGTAATTCCAAAGGAGCAAAAGCAACGTGAAAGCTTAAACAATAAAGATAATTGCCAGTTTTTTAAGGATATATCTGCAGGCATGAAATAATTCAAGAGTATCAAAAGCATCCTCTAAAGTCGCATTATATAGGTAGGGGGAGGGGTCATGAAATGTTCATTCACTTTGTTTAGCTAATAAGAATGGTCACAGAAGAGACTCTTATTATTTCTATTTAAGCTATCAACAGAAACTAAAGAAGACACAGCAACAACAAGATCTAGAAACCTTTATGCATGACGTCACGTTGGCAATGTCTGCAATCGTATGTGCTTGTACTTCTGCGTTGTATTGAAGCAATTAGAACTTTCGGAGAAGCCTTTGGATAAGACTTGCTCCAAGGCATGTGCTCCTTCCAGTAATGCAGCATCAATCTGCAAGTAAAATGTATAAATCTTCAACTCAAAGTGGATTTAGAGCTACAAACAGATACATTTGGAATTCTTTCAATTTTCAAATATATTAGTTTTATCAAGCAAAGATCTCTCCGATTCTAACGTGGCTTCAATGTCTGGAGCATGCTTACTTTTAAAACGATGTTGGATTTCCATATGATATCGATATACATTTCACTCTAGGGAATATGTCTATGACATGTTACAACATGTCTAACAAAATTTTCTTTTTGCAACAACTAAATAGATAAAAGGAAGAAATATTTATCCAAATTGATGGTGGAATTATTGGAAGGAGAGCCGGAGAATCCAAATAAACGATGTGTCTTAAAATTTCCAAATTCAGAGGAAGAGTGTTCTTCTAAATTGGAGAAATACAACTGTTTGTTCAATAGATTCTCCAAGGTCGTTTTCATTAAAAAAAAGATTCTCTATGGACTTCTCTGTTATATCTAATCAATAATAAGTTTTGTTGACTAGCTTCACGCGTATGCATTTCATATAGGGTGGCAGATGGGCGGTTTGGGCTGAATTTGGGCGGGTCAAGATAGCTTGAATCAATAAACTGCCCACAGTTAACTAAGGCTAAAATGAGCAGATCATGATGGGCAAAACAATGGGTTGTATAATCCAAGGCTAATCCAACTTTTGTTCTTTCTTTTTTAGAGTTATCAATAAATATAATTGCATACCTCAGAGACAAAGAAAGATAGAGCAGAAAATGATATATACAATCAGCAATGTTGTTACAGTGCCCCTGATTCATGTGATGAGGTTAATATTATTATAATCACCTGAACTGTTGTTTGTGTTTCACGGTTTAAGCTATGGGAGACGTCGCGGGTTGCATTTGAGCTGAGTTAGTTTACGGATTGTCTAAATCAGCCCATCAGAAAAATCAGTAATTTCCCAACCTATTAAAATATTGGGCAGGTTGACCAGGTTAAATGGGCTTGGGCTAGTTTTGTCACCTCTAATTACATGTATATGCATCTGTTTGCATTCTAGTTATGGTCCTCATTTCTGAATATTTATGGAGTTCACTGGGTAATGCCACTAAACTATAGAATTTGATAGACAAAGAGCATCAACAAGAGCTTGAGGAAGATTCGGGAGACATTCTGTTATGTATTGCATGGTCAATTTGGCTAGTTAGAAATAGAAGATGATTTGACGGGAAGAAGGAAATGATAGCTGTTGTAAATTTTAAACGTATTTACAATTTACTGTTTTTGGATAGAGGTTTTTTGTTGCTGATATGTTGGTTTTTGTGAACTTGCAAGAATCTTTATATGTGTAACCTGAAAAGTCCATTTTCTTGATACCTTTTTTTACAACTTTTGCATTACCTTCTTGGTACTGATATTTGAGTAAATTTTTAATAACATTACCAAAAATATATTCAAGAAAAGCTTGTAGAACAGAAACAAGAAAAGGAACATTAGGGAGTCAATTTTATGTAAGAACTCAATGAGTTATAAACTTACTCGTTCTCTTGCAGTTACATTAAACTTTTGAAGCATGAATGCTTTGGGATCCATCTGACCAGGAGGTCTTCCAATACCTGGTTAGAGAACTATGTTCAATTTTCCATACTGAAACTCAAAACGCCAAAAAGAGAACATTTAGGTATTTCAGACTTTCGACAAACCTATTCTTAACCGAGGAAACTCTCCATTCCCACGAAAATGATAAATCACACTCTTCAACCTGTAAAAAAGAGAACCGGATCATATACAGTTTAACAACAACTGAAACTGCACCACACATAAAAAGACACAGAGCTCTTCTGGTACTGAATTACTAGCAAAAACATGAAAAACCTGACATAGCAAACAAGACAGATTTCCAGAGGTAGAGAAATTCTATGCACAACTCAAAAAGAGGTCCGGACGCATGTTGTGGCCATTCTAACAAAATATTATGCTTATTATATTGAGGTAAGAATAACTTGATATGTTTTGTTTTAGGTATTTTGACATAGCCAGCAATTTTCATTATTAAGTTCATTAAAATTCCAGCGATGAACCTATATAGACAATTCACTGGAAAAATGAACAGATGGAGGATGGTTTCATGGTACTGAATTAAAGGGATTTTTTAAAGTAGATTTATATAAAGAAGAATTCCATTCATACCCGTTATGTCTGTTATGACCTCCCTTGGGGTGAAGACGAAGAACTCCACATGGTAAATCCATGTCATCATGAAACTGGAGAAAAAGGCAATTGTTGAAAAGCATTAACAAAACATAATCAATATGTCCAATTAGATCTTAAAAATTATGAACAACTAGTATACCGTACCACGACCACACGATTGAGAGGGAGCTTGTAATATGCTGCAAGTGGGCCAATCTGGGGAAATAGAAAAATGAGAGGGCATCAGAAGTATTGATCACCTTGATAACGCTAAGAATCAATGAAAAGCACGATATATCTCCATTCCCCATTAAGAACATCAGAAAACATCAACATCCAACAAGTAGAAATCTACTGGGAGTCACAAGAATTTTATCTTTTATTTGCACATGTAAAATGGAGTTTGAATGACATAAATTGAGCTACCTAATGTGCTATTTTCTATTCATAGAAGTTCTCAAATAAAAGTTCACTTATTTAAGCAGAGGAACTTAATTGTCTGATGAGAGTCTATTAAGTATAAACCTGCCTTGCAAACTAGGGGAATCAACAGCTGGGCCATGCCCTTAACCTCATTGTAAGGGAACTAAATCTGGGAAAAAACAATGGGACCAGGCTTGCATTTGCATTTAACTTGTGAACAGGCCAGTCATGACAAAAACAGTCAATTGTCAGACAAATGTGATAAATATTGCCATTCAAAAACATGCTCCCCTAAGTCCATATGAAAAGCTAATCCAATGTGTGCTAAGGTCCATGAGTCACATCATTTTTCCACTTAAATGCATTTTGCTTATGAATTACCACTACTTTCTGGAAGTCTCTCTACCTCCACACTCCACTTGTGGAATTTCACTGGGTCTGTTGTTGTTACTGGCAGCACAAGGCTGCTATCTGGGTTGCTTAGTTCATGGAATAAAAGTGATCTGCAATTCACTACCTAACTACATAGACAAATAGCTATCTGGGTAACTTCTTTAAGATTGTTTCAGTGATAAATTACAAGAATCAAAGCAAAGAAGATAGTCTTATCTCAATTTTTCAAAGAAACTTACAAAATATAACAATTCAGAGAACAACTGAACAACATTTTTATCAGGTTAGAATCATTTTTGGCAAGAGTTTGGTTAATTAATCACGAGACAAAGCTACTAATCTGACTTGCCCCATTCAGTGTTTCTTGTTAACTTTTGACAAAACAACCCTACCAATTATGTCAATGTTGGACTTGCATTCCACGTTCGGTGGTCAAAGGCTGACTGTATCCAGTAACAACAAACTTCAACATGTTATAACTGTTCTTGAAACTAACAGAGAAAACTAGTCCAAAACTATTCAAGGTTAACAGAGAGAAATATGAGCTAAGAATTGAAAACATCAGGATTAGCGTCTTACTTCTCACAGACAAAAAGTTGGCACTGGAAGTTTCCAGCAGTAAAAACTATTCTAGAGATCTACAGCTTCACCATGCATCATTCCACCCACACAAGAAAACACTATACATGGCTGGAGCCTGGATGAATATAACAGTCAATATTACCACCAATTCAAAGAGGGGTTTACTCTAAACTAATTATAAACAAGACCAGCTAGATCCCTATCAAGCGAAATGAAAAATTTACAAGTAAACCCACTTTCACTATGCGACAGAATACACTTAGAATACCAGCTATCATTCAGACACATCTTTGAGATAGAATCCAAGCAGCACCAATCATAAGCAGAAAAAAGAAAAGATTTATGATACAAGTAAGACGTATTTAATTGCTTACAGATTCACCACTCAAATTCATGTAAGTTAGTGGCTTTGCAAGGAGAACTGGAATGTCATTGACAAAACCTGAGAATTGGTATATATTAACAAGTTTATATGAAGATGTACTTCGAACACTTAAAAAACAGAAATCAAGGTTTAACTAAAGAGACCTTTTCCAAACATAGCTTTACAATGTACTGTCTCCATATGAATCCCTTGAGAATTTGCGAATGCATCAAGCATTTCAAAACCAACCTATAGCGGAAACAAAGATAAAGCTCTTATGCAGTCTTTCTGAGAAAGTAATGTTAGTCCAGAAATAGAGGTTACATTATGTCTCGTTCCCCTGTATTTATCCCCAGGATTGCCCAACCCAACAAAGAGCCACGGCCGAGGAGAACAACTGCAGAAGTTGCGCCGACAAATCCTTCTAAGCATCTCATTCATCTGCAGTAAACATCAACGAGGTTTGATAAAGAAAAAGGACATTGAAAACATTTGAGCACATAATTTCCGTGATTTGAAATTAATTTCTTTTGAAGTTAATATTTTGTTAAAACATGCAATTTGAATTTCTTAAGTTGTATTTTTTTCACATAAAACCCAACAATTTGTGAAAGCTATCAAACTTCTCAACTTTATACAATCTTACCAAATGAACAACTCATAGTTCATAAACAAACCTAAGGTGCAGGTGTGTCAAGTAAAACTTATGACTATCCTCCCATTGTTAAGAGTAGCTTCTATCACATAATGCCTTAAATCTATACTATACTATGGCCATTTGTTTTTTTTATAATAAGTGGCATATATACCATGTGACTCCTAAGAATTTCAACTAAAGACACATGGTCATACGAAATGTTATGAAAAAACTCAACTTTAAAGGTGTAATATGATTAATTATAAGCTTTGACAGTTAGACAAGGGAATGTAACGTAAAGAAAATGAAGATCTTACTTCTATATCTCACATAAGCTGTATTGGCATGTACAAAAGAAATATGTGGCATAGGGTGGTGCCTTAATGGCGAAGGAAGTTTTAGCTTCACATACGACATACCTTAGGTTCTTTTCTAGCTAAGGGTAGTGTCCTGAAGCCCAACCAACTCAACATACATGGGTGTAGTCTTTACATAACCAACCATTAGCTTCCACCATCCAATTGCAACCAATCAATCCAACACAATCAACTACAAAACAATACATATATTCATCAATAACCCGTAGGTTCATCTAACGGATCCTTCTAGTATTCTTCACATATCCTCAAAACTTATCAAATTCCTCAACAATTGTTTAGAGTAAATTCTCTATTTTTCCAACTTACCTTAACTCAATATTGAATATACCCTCTGTCAGTAGGATACCCAAAAGAATTTCACTTTTATAAACAATTTTCTTTCATCTTTTTCCTCTTTCAAGAACCCCAATTCATTTCAAAGACTAATGAAAAAATTCAAATCAAAGTAGTGATTTCCACTTCACTAATACATCCCAAATACGTCTTCTATAATCATATTACAGTATATGTAGAGAAATTACCTATTGAAATCAAATTCCAACTTGAGTTTTTAATGAATTTTCACAATTCTTGAATGAAAACTAGTACTTCTCTAACAATTTACTATTCATCTGTTTCCTCTCTCAAGAACCCTAATTCATCAAACCCATTCCAAGAACTAACACAAAAATTCAAATCAAATAGTGATTTCTACTTTGTAATACATCCCAAACATGTCTTCTATAATTATATCACGGTATAGGTAGAGAAATTACCTATTTGAAATCAAATTCCAAACTTGAGTTCTTGATGAATTCTTACCATTCTTGAATGAAAACTGGAACTTCTCTAACAATTTACTATTCATCTGTTTCCTCTTTCAAGAACCCTAATTCATCAAACCCATTTCAAGAACTAACACAAAAATTCAAACCAAACAGTGATTTCTACTTTACAATACATCCCAAATACATATTCTGTATATATAGTCGAGTTTAGGTAGATAAATTTCCTATTTGAAATCAAATTCCAAACTTGAGTTCTTGATGAATTTTTACCGTTCTTGAATAAAAACTGGAACATTCCTAACAATTTACTATTCATCTGTTTCCTTTTTCAAGAAACCTAATTCATCAAACTAGAACTAACTCAAAAATTAAATTCAAACAGTGATTTCCACTTCACAATACATCCCAAATACGTATTCTGTAACTATGTCAAATGTGTCAAGTGTAGGTACAAATTTACCCATTTGGAATTCTTGATGAATTTTTACAATTCTTGAATGAAAACTAATACTTTTCTAACAGTTTACCATTCATCTTTCAAGAACCTGATTCGTCAAATCCAAGAACTAATGCAAAAATTCAAATTAAACAGTGATTTCCACTTTACAATACGTATTATGTAATTATAGTCGAGGGTGAGAAATTACCTATTTGAAATCAAATTCCAACTTGATAAGTTTTCAGAATTCTTGAATGAAAAGTAAAGTAGTACTTCCTTAACAATTTAGGACCGTCGTATGACTTTTTTTCATTAGAATTCTTGTATGCTTTATGACCTTAAACCTCTACTTGATACCACTGAAGAAACTAAAGAAACGGAGAGCACCTCACGTTTTCTGGAAAAAGAAATTAAGCGGAAGTGCCTAATTTATAAGAAAAGTTAAAAAGTGACCCACGTATATATAGTATTTTCGTGAGGCAATGCGTTGCGAAAACTATCAAATTTTTTTAAAAAAATTATAAGTATAATTTTATAGAATGAATAAATTATTGTTCATTAATTGAAATATTCTATTGTATTGCATTGATAAATCAAATATTTTTATGAAATTACATAGATACATTTGGCCATAAAATTATAAAATACAACTTAAAGTTAATTAGAGGGAGTTGTTAGGATGAAAGCAGTCCTTCCTTTCAATCCTAAGATTATGAGCTCAAGTCACGATAATAATGAAAAATGGGGAGCTCCCCGTTAAAAACATAAAACAACTCCAATTTATATTCATGGTCATTTTTCACTTTGAAAATAATTTTTTTTTATTTATTTTAAATTTCACAATGAAATATGGTTGAACGCACATTAATAAATGTTTATGACTGCAAACTTTCATATACGAATAAATTTTAGAAAGTATCACTATTCAACAACAACTGTAACTATTTATTCTTTGATATAATTTTTTTACATGGTATAAACAATTTCTTTACTCTAGACATCGGTGATCACTTTTTACAAAATATAAACTTATGACTCAAGTTTTACGTACAAAACAATTTGAGATCCCAAATCTGCAAAGCATGCCTTTTGAAAAATCTGAAATTTGTCATATTATGATTTCAAATTGCATGTTCAAAACACTTATTTCAGATCATGTTTTTATACCCATGTCCAAACGTATTTCGAAGCAGGGGAAGACCCACATAGACACCTTCGGTGCTCGAGCATCCATTAACCTTGTATCAGACTATATATATCTATGTAGAAATTAAGAAACATTTGTATAAAATTAACATAGAGCATCAATTACTCATGCTTGGTGCTTAAGATTGTTTTAGTGTTCCTAACACATTCTGATAGGCAAATCTCACTCTTAACACATTTTTTTTATTAAGTTAAGAGAGCACCAACAACTTTAAAAATCTAGATCCGTCACTTGAATGAGCAGCAATTTGTCTTTATATTTGAATATCTGAAGAACCTATTAGACGAGATTACACAACCTCATAATAATTCCAAAATGATCGTATTATAATCGCTAGTAATTTCTTATAATTTTGATAAAGAAAATTTAACGTGATCAACGGATAGATGAAGAATGGTGATTTTAAGAGTGAATGATGATAAGTTGAACATTAATTGGTAACGGATTAATATGATTTGAAATGAAAAAAGAGAAAAATGATTTTTTTTCAAAAAGCGTTGAATATATAATAAATTAATCGATGATATTAAAAAGAATTAATGTTCAAAGAAGAAGATATCACACAGCTTTCTTTTCATTTATTAATTTTGCTACATTATAGTGTGTATTTCATGTTGGATATCTTTTCAGCTTGTTGGCCATGACTCATGAGGTTAAATAGACACATTTTTTAATGATATCGAAGTGTTAAATCAGATCAAGCCTTAATTTAAGTGTCAAAATATAAAAAATTGAGACAGTTTAAAAACCTGTTTTTGTATTTGATCTATAAAAAAGGATAATATTATATATATAAAAAGAAGACATAAAAACATTATTTGATAACATGCTAGATCAAGAAAACCATGACTAGCAAATCTCTCTTTTATCAAACACTAAAAATCAAAGATAGTACTTTTCATTAATCAAAACACAAACAGAGAAATTCATTGCAACAACAAATACCCAACTATTTACACAATATTAATTAAATGATCAACTAAAACAAGCATATCCTAAAATAACACATAAAGTTATGAAATAACGCAAATGCAACTGAGAGAGATAATTTTTTCTTCAGATACTGCTAATCTTTTCTTCTTTTGAAGTAGTAATAATACGTTTATTTATGGCCTCCTTAATAGGATATGAAGCCTCCGTCATAATTCCACACTTGCCCAAATGACCATTCTTCACATTACGCTCCATTTTAACATAACCACTTTCTCCCCACTTTGTGCCCCATGAGTTCCTCACTAACCAATAATCCTTTCCATCTTCACTTCCGTACCCAACCACCACAACGCCATGGTCTACTTTCTCTCCACATTCCCCCGTAAACACGCCCTGATCAAAAATTTAAAGTCAGTAAATTCAGAATGAATGTTACATGTACGTATGACCCGTACATAAAATGTTTGAGGTTCGCATTACCGAGGTGTAGAGTTGGAAGGCCCTGCCAGAAGCCTCGATGGCTACGCTAATAGGTTGATGAGCTACAGCTTTTTGAAGTGCTTTTTCATTTCTAGGCACGTCTTCATAATCATCAATACTAACAACCTTAGAATTTTTCTGTAACATTCATTACAACTTTAATCAATTAGAATTTTTCACTAAGTAGTCATATATTTATAGGAATATAAAATTTAGTATGGACTAACCCGAATAGGATCGCATCTGCCATCAACGCCGCTATAAGGATAGTGATTTTCAGTGTCCATGCCACCATTGGAGATGATGAACTCGAAGGCATAGTCCATTAGGCCACCATTACAACCAACGTTTTGATCTCTGTCACAATCCACAAGTTCTTGCTCTGATAGTGTGATCATTTCCCCTGTTACGATTTGGTTTATGCCTTCTACTGCTGCTACTGTTGAAAAAGCCCAGCAACTTCCTGTAAAAGCCCAAATAAATTAGGAAAACATTGCCATGTAAGAGTCCAGTGGGCCAAACAAACAGATCATGTTAACAATTTATAACATGTCATGTTCATTTCATTCCTAATTTATAACCACACAAATAGTAAATTTTGTTATAAAACGAAATAGAAGACGTACCACAACTCCCTTGATTCTTAATAGGAGCAACAGCGCCTCTCTTCCTCCAATCGACGGACTGAGGTAGCAACTCATTGGGCCGCGAAGCATAACGCTGGCTTGTGTTTTTGGACTTCACAAGGCGACGCCTAGCGTCACTTCTCGTGCCCAAATACATAGCCCGGTACTCCTCGTTCGTGAGATCAGCAAATTGGTTCAACCCAACCTTATACGTGCGATTTTCGGAGTTGTTATATTCCTCGATGAACCTCAAATTATCTTTAAAAATCTCAAATCGTTTCTCCTTCTCTCCTAAGGCATTATTATATACTTTCCCATGCTCTGCCAGCCACTGTTCGTATATAATTCCCTCCTTATTTTTGTAATCTATGATAGACATGTCAATTGCATAGGATAAAGACCAAAACAGGGCTAAGAGAAGAGTTGTTATTACGGTTTTAGCCATGGCTGACAAAGTGCAAAGGATAGCTTTTAACACTTGTGGGAGATTATAGTGTATGTAGAATGAAAAGAGGCTTAAGGGATAAGGCAAACCACTTGGGTTTATATAGATGGAAGATTTGGATATTATAATTATTTTTTTTGTAAATTTATTTTGGGATAACGAAAAAATAAAAGTAAAAGAATTTAATGTGCTGTTTACATTGGGAACAAAACGCCAGGAATGGGGGAGCAGAGTCTCATGGGTTGTGGGAAAGCTAACTGATTCTGTAAGACCAAACCGATAATCCACCGAACTCAGTGACATGCAAAAAAAGATTCATAGTCAGAATTCATCTTTGTAAATAAAATTTTTAGTCTTTGCATATGTAAGAATTAGACCAGTCCGCCAAACCGCCTAACTTGGCGATATGTAAAATATTTAAGTTTGCAGAAACAATGGAGTATGTCGCTTAAACTAAAAAAAAAAAAAAACTGTTTACGTAATATAATACTTCCTCTGTCTCTTTTTATTTGCTCATTTACTTTTTATTTGTTATTTTTGACAAACTAAAAAAGAAAAAAGAATTTTACCATATTCTCAATTTATTTAGAAAGTTAAAGTTTTTTAAAAAGGTAGAACTTCTTTAATTAGTAAATTGATTTTGGATTGTGTCATTTATCAATTAATAGAAGTAAAATGATTAACTTATTATATCAATTATTATTTTCTTACGGGAAAAGGGTCAAAAATGCCCTCTGTTTATAGTTTGGCTAAAAAATGTCCACCGTCAATACTTTGGTTCAAAAATGCCCTTAGATTCTGCGAAAGGAACAAAAATGTTATCCGTTTGTAGTTTGGTCCAAAAATACCCTTTCCGTCAATACTTTGGTCTAAAAAAAGCCTTTATTGTTATGTAATGGGTCAAAAATGCTCATTTTCCAAATAAATATATTATTAATTTCTTTTTAAAACATTCTTTTTCTAATAAGGTTTTTTAAAATTAGGAAATGTTTATCTTACTTCAATTCAGAAAAAAATAAAAAATAATAATATTTCTTATTTTGTTATCATTATTGTTTATTGTTATATAAGTATAAATTAATGACGGATATATTATGATCTTATATATATGACTAGCAGTGGCAAACGAGCAGGTCGAGTTGAATATGAGTCGATTGAAAACGAGTTAAATAAATGGGTAAAATACTCTACTCAACTCATATTTTAAATTGGTAAAAACGAGTAATCCAATGGGTAATATGGTTATCCAAATTTACCCATATTATTATGGTAAAATTGTATGAAATAGCAAACTATTAATTAAAATTAAATGCTATAACCATAGTTTATTTTATTTGTAATTCACAGCAAACATCCCATTTTTTTGCCATCTGATTCGATATACAATCATCCATTTTCGGTATACAATTAGTCATTTTATACATTTCGATATAAAATGTGTTTGTATTTGTATAAAGCGAGAGAAAAGTGTATATACAAATACAAATACATATATTTTCGTCTTATACACTTATAATTATACAAATACATATCTTATTATTCAAATTACAATATATAAATAAATTTATACAAAACTGAACAATTTGTATAAAATTTGATATATCTAGCGAATTATACAAATCAAAAGCTCCATAGCAAACATAAAAATTGTTATGGCGCGCAATTATGCAAACTATAGTTATAACATACAAATATGATTTTTATGTTTGTTATATGTGAAAGTTGCTATAAAAATATAGGGATCATGTTAAAAGATTCAAAAGCAAAAAAATCTCTTTAAGTCTCACCCCCACCCCACCCCACTCCCACAAAAAAAATACTTAGAACTTTTTTAATTTAACCTGCCCACCCCATCCCTAACACCTCAAAAATTATTATTATTTTACTACTCCAACTCCCCCACCCACCCACCAACCCCAACACCTAAAAAAATAAATTTATTTTTTTAAAAGAAATTAAATTTATTTTTTACTACTTTGATCATCCCACCAGCACTATCACCCCCTTCCAGTCCCCCCCACCCCCACCCCACCCACAACCCCAATGCCTAAAAAATTAAATTTATTTATTTTATTTGTTTTTTTAAGAAATTAAATTTATTTTTTACTACTTTGATCACCCACCACCATCACTACCCACCCACCCGCCAACCCCAATGCCTAAAAAGTTAAATTTATTTTTTACTACTTTGATCACCACCGCCACCATATCCCCCCCCCCCCTTCAGCCCCACCCAGCCAGCCACTTTCTAAAAAGATTTTGTTTTTCAAAAAAAAAAAAGAATTTTTCCCTTATCCCACCCATTCCTACCCCGACCTCCTACACCTTAAAAAAAATATTACCATCACTTTTATTTCTTTTATAAATGAATCTCTTTTATCAATTTTTACCCATTTAAGTACCCATTTTTAAATGGGTAATATGAGTATGACTTGTTTTTTACCCATTTTGTCATTCCTATATATGACATATATTATCTGTCGAAAGTGTATATGAAGTTTTATTTTAATTGATAAAATGAGATTAAGAAGAAGAAAAAAATATTTCCTACATTTTTTTTGTTAAGGTGATTTTAGAAGAAAGAAAATAAAAATAGTGTTCTTTAATAGTAATAGTTTAATTAGGAAGAAGATGCGTTTAAAAAAGAATAAAAAATATTTATTCGAAAAAGGACATTTTTGACCCATTTTGTAACTATAGGGGCATTTTTGGACCAAACTACAAACGGATGACATTTTTGTTCCTTTCACATAATTTAAGGACATTTTTGAACCAAAGTATTGATGGTAAAGACATTTAATTTGAGCCAAACAATAAACAAAGAGCATTTTTATTCCTTTCACATATTTTAAGAATATTTTTTACCCTTTTCTTAATATGTATGTAAGTCAAAAAATTCCTTTCTCTGTGATGAATTTCTTTTAGACTATAAAATTCAAATCGGATAATGCTAAATGACCAGAAAATTTAGCTAGAATTTAATCATAAATTTAAAAAGTCTATAATATTTTTTTTATTTTAAAATAAATTGATCTTTTTTTTATTTTTTAATTAAAAGATATTAAAATTAAAAAAATAAAAATATTTAAAAAGATAAAATAATATAATATGAAATATGTTATTTTAGCTAAATTTTGTGACGAAAATAATTTTTCTATTCAAATGAATAAGCATAGAAAGAAAAAAAGAGGAATGGTGAAGAAAAATCAATGTATAGAGGTAGTTATCGTGACCAAGTTCCTTGAGTTATGGGTTGGTGACTTTGTGTCAGCTGGTCAGAGAAGCTCACGTTGGAACTCTAACAGATGCCTTGAAATGTGAGACCCCAACCACAACTAAACTAACGGTGCCATCACCCACTCTCCATATTTCGGCTGCACTTTTACTTCTTTTTTTAGTTTTGGTGTACGTATAGATATCTCTATTTGTATTGAAATTGATTAAATTTAATTGTGTGACTTCATGACTTATAAGATTAGTGATGTAGCTATATATAAATTCAAAAGTGATTACTTGAATATTATTTATTGAAAAATTATATTGTGTAGATTAATCTTTTTTATTTTTGAAATTATACATCAAATGAATACTTTTACAGGTATATATTAAAAATTTTAAACACCATTAGCCATATTGCTAATTTTACACACTACTTGAGATTCAAAAGTTAAATTTGAAACTTTGATTAAAAATGTAGGATGGCACACTTACGACTCTCCGACAAATTTATTACTCTTTCCATCTCCATATACTTGTCATATATTTAGTAATTTGATTTATTTTTTTTTACTTGTCATTTGACAAATCAAGAAAAAATATTTTTTTCTTTATTATATTCTCAATTTAATAATATTAAATTACTGTTTAAAAAAAAGTAGTGAGTAAATATGTTTTAACCCTATTAATTAATAAGTGTAAAATAATAAACTCTTTATATTAATTAAGTAAGTATTATTTTTGTTAATAAGTGTGCTAATTTAAAATTGGAAAAATTCTTTTGGCCAGAATAGTATTTTAGCTATGTTATTTTATATTTTTGAACATTTTTACCATTTTAACTTTAATACCTTTTAACTAAATAATGAAAAAAAAAAAATCAGTATATTTTAAAATTAAAAGAAAATTATAATTTTTTAAATTTTCTTGCTAATTTCTGACCAAATTTTGTACAATTTTTCTGCAAGGCTAAGTTATTGATTTCTGCAAGTCATGTTACTAAATATCTTCCTTGGGAAGTAGCTGGACGGTGATTTACAGATGTGTGTGCCGCCGGCTTTATGATCCTTTTGAATATTGTAAAGATATTCGCACCGAATCTTAAGGCGGCTTGATTCTCCCAGCCAATACGATGCTTTCGCCTTTATTTGAATTTTGTGAAACAAAATAAAAGCGCCTTCAATGTTGGACCCTCCAGAAATTTCTTCAAGGCTTCACCAAACATGATTGCACCTGATCGTTAAGTTTTATAGAGTTCGGATCCAAAATAAATATCGTTTAGAGTTCATATACCTTTTGTTATAAAAGTGATTTATATATGTTCTACTGTTATTACAATTCACTATATTCTTTATCTAATGGAAGTAAAAAATATAGAATAGTTTTAAATTTATTTATTTTAATTTTAAATTAAAGAAAAATTCATGTGAATTTTAAGGTATATTTTAATCTTTTCATATAAAAATTATTTTTTACTTCTTTAATTATCATTATTCGAGTTTCCTATCTTTTTTTTGAGAAAATTGTCAAAAACACACCTAAACTAAACTTTTTTTTTGAGTTCCATACCTTAACTATCGAGAGTGTGAGTTTCATACCTTAACTATCAGTTATTAGTTTGAAAAACACATCTCTCTCTTTTATGTCACTCTTATCATGGTGTGTGTAATACACTCTCTCTTTTATTTTAAAAAATTGTCACATCACACTTATATGGACAAAACATTTCACCTTGACAAAAATTAAATAAATTATTAGTATTAGTTAAAATTAAAGATTAAATTACTATCCCAAAAAAATATAGTAATATTTTTTTTATTAAATAAAATGTAAAATATTTTTCTTACCCCACTCCATCACTTCCTCTCACCACCACCCCCTCCCCCATTTTTTTTGTTTAAATTTCTTTTATAAAAGTTTTTTTTTACTTCATCTCCCCCTCCCCCTTCAAATACTAATTTAGATATTATTTTATTTTAAAAAAATAATTCTATCCACTAGTCCACATAACCCTTCGCTTCCAATTTTTTTCTCGTATATATATATATATATATATATATCAAAAATATTTGTTACTTGCCGCCGCAAGACTTTTTTAAAATATATTTTTTTTATGTTATATTTGATACACAGTAGAAAAAAATTCCTAAAATATATGTACATATATAACACAAAACGAGAAAAATGTAAATTAAATAAATAAATTAGGAGTGAAGGGTTACATAGGATGGATAGAATTGTATTTTTTAAAAATAAAATAATATCATTTTTTTTTGGAGAATGAGTGGGTGTTTTTTTTGTTGGGGGGAGGGTGGAGGAGGAGGGGTACGGGGAAGAGATGGTGGAATGGGGTAAGAAAAATAATTTGAATTTTTTTTTAAAAAAAATATTTTTTGGGGGGATAATAATATTTTAATTTTTAATTAATATTAATAGTTTATTATTTAATTTTTGTCAAGGTGGAATATTTTATCTATGTGGAATGTCATGTGACAAGTTTTTTTTCAAATAAAAGAGAGAGTACATTACACACACCACTGAGATATGTTTCTCAAACTAATAAGTGATAGTTTAGGTATGAAACTCACACTCTCAATAGTTTAGGTATGAAACTCAAAAAAAGGGATAGTTTAGGTGTGTTTTTGATACTTATCTCTTTTTTTTCATCCTTTAGTTAACGAAAAAATTTAAAACTAATTTTTTTTACGGCTATATTGTAATTTAGTTTTTGTATTTATAAAAATAAAATAAAAGTGGGGCATCTATAATGAATTTTACAAGAAAATTAGTGAAACGCAAATAAATTTGACCATCAAAATAATAAATTTAAATTAATAGTTGAAACAAAAAAAGTAAAAAAAAAATACGTGTGAGGAGAATCAAATATACCCATATGGATTATATTAAAAAAATAATTAAAAGATTAAATTAAAATTATTTTTTTTACTTCCGTTAAAGGGAAAGGGTATATGTGTGCCATTTGTATAACAGTAAGGATATATATGAGTCACTTTCCTAACGAGGGTATATTAGCTCTAAAATTGAGGGGTATATCAGACCATTTTCTCTATTTTTTTTAATTCTACATATCAAAAGGAATTTTCTCTAAAAACATAAATCAAAACGGATATAATTGAGAAAATGTTGGTCTTGTTAAGCTTATTTTTGTAGTACTTATGCATGTCTATGTAAAAACAAGTGAAATGTAATTTAAGTTAAATATTTATCTGGTTTATATATACTTTATTGATGTTGGATTAAATGATTGATTTTGATGTTCGGAATACAATAAAATTCGAATTTATACCAAAAGTACATGCATAGGCACCATGCATATATTGTAAAATATGCAGTTAGTAATAATCCAGTCAAAGTAATAAGAATTAGGCCTAACACGATTCTAAATGAAAAAACTTGTGTTAAATGTTTCTTAAAAAAACAACTCATATCTGGAGCTCGAAAGTCGAAACAACAGAGCTCTAATTAAAGGGAGTAGGCAGATTTTTTGGAATGGTGATGTCAAGGCCGTTACAACTTCAAAGGAGCCATTATTGTCGATCCGAGAGGATCACTGCATGCATCACTATTCTGTTAACTGTTAGGAGCTAATTAGAAAAACTTAATATTATCGTTGCAATCAGGGGTATTTTTAATAGTGATAATAATATATACAATTAGCTAATTGTATTTCCATGAACTTTTATTTCTTACATGCGTACATGATATGCCTTGATTTATTTCAAAGCAACATGGTCAAATTTGCTTATGTATGTTGTTAAAAATTAAGTAATTTTATCATACTTCAATTTTGTTTGTCTAATATTACTCACGTCGTTTTAAAAAAGTCTCGTCTTTACCCTTGATAGCTTCAAACGCCAAAGGATAAGGCCTAGTTAATAATTGTATCTTTTGGGCAGTTAAAGCACAAATGAAATACTATTACTATTTCTTAATGTCTAATGACTTTGGCATGTTTTAAACAAGACTACTTGCTAGATGATGTGTAAAAAAAACCCAAAAAAGAGGAGTCCAAAAGGGCCTGTACTGAAATAGTAGCATATTAGGTTTTGGACTTTAATTTAGATAGAATTGCATTAACATATTAGTGGAACCCAATCCAGCCCGTTTGATGTACAAAAAGTGAAAAAGATATCACTTCCTAAACTATTACAAGTCCAAAAGAATTGGATTAAGTTCCCGTAAGCTCATGATAACACTTGTTTTTATTGGTTAAGGTCTGCTTACCTCCTATATATATCACTTATGAAATTACACACCGGATATGTTATTATTGTCTCTAAATAATAAATTTATGTATAAAATTTCATGTTTGGGCAATTGTACAGTGGTGTTAGCTAGCTCAACACTTTAAATTGTAAATATCATTTCAATCACTAATTAATTAGAGATATGGACTAGTAATATATATTAGCTAATGAATATATCAATCACCCGTTCAAGTTTGGGTGGAATAATGACCTCACTCATTTATTAGTTAGTTCATCTTTATTGATCCCCTAATTAATTTAATTCGTTTAAACATTAGGTTGATTAATCTATGTCGTCCAATTTAATCCATGAGAAATTACCTTCTTAGAATATTCATATAGTTTATTGAGGGTGTTTATATCTATTACTATATGTATAGAGCACTATAATGAAGAAGAAAATAAGTTTTATTGATTTTATTTGCTAATTAAGAAAATTAAAAGAAAACAAAGAAAGAAATTAAGACTTGGTGAGTGTTATCATGAGTAGATTGGCTATAAACCATTACCAAGCCCATCTTGAGTCAACCAATTTCAACCCACCTAATTGACTTGTGTTCTGGATTGATCAGACCTAAGCATCTATTATTGGTAGTGCACGCCTCAAATTTATCCTAAACCATTGAGTCAACCACTAATCTTGTAGTTAGGAGATCTAAAATTTATACATGTACATAAATAAATATAATTCTTATTTATATATAGAGGTGTAAGTAGGGTCGGTGTAATTTGCCCTTCTCTAACCATGACTATATTCAATTTGAGACTGGACAACTAATTCACTACATAAAAAATATCATTAGCGGTAATTAATTCTTAATTGCCGCTAAATATATATTTTTAGCGGCAATTAGCACTCTTTGTATATGTCCTAAAGTCTTTAGTAACATTAGTTCTAATGACACTTAACTAATTCCGATAAGACTTTAACACTTTTTATTAATGTCAATATTTATTGCCGCTAAAAGTTATTTTTGTTGTAGTGATTATTGAATAGGGCTCTATGATCGATCTGTGTACCACTGAATTTCGTTATTTATATTCAAATAAATTTCAATAATATCATTATCACTATTACAAATATACAGAATAAAATAAGTCTCTGGGCCTCCGATCCATTGATACTACTCAATTCAAAGATATAAGAGGGAGGTTCGGATGAACACCTCATCCCTAGATCCGCCCGTAATATGGTGATCTATGTTTCAACCCATTGACCAAGTTAATTTTTGGGTAAATATTGAAGAGAAGAACTCTGAAGTTGTTTAACCATAAATTCATGATGTAAAACTTACCGGTGGTTGCACCAATCCAAATAGATGTTTGCATACACAGTTTTAGCATTTTCACTATAATTGATTAGCATGCATTTTTATCACACTAAATTACTCATGTATAATAAATATATAAATAATTTAAAATAAATATACATTTGATGCAAAAATATTGAAAAATTATGCAGACTAACAAACATTTAGCCTATATTAAGTAATGTAGCTATCATTTAAGAAAATTATAATTCGTGGCTATAGTTTCCTCAATTCTTGTTATTCGCTGATTAATCTGATTTGTATAATTCGTCTGATTTGTATAAATTCAGAATTTTATATATGACTACATAGCTATTTGTATACGATTTAAAAAATTCATAATAAATTACCATGTTTGTATATTGGCAAGCGAAATATATAATCGGAGTTCTAAAAAATTCTTAAATGTATAAATACACAATTTGTATAAACTTACTCTATTTGTATATTCACAAGATAAATATACAAACGGGAAGAAATATATAATTCGCAGCCTTCATAGCAAACACAATTATAGCTATGAAATACAATTATCAAAACTATAATTGTACGTAGAGCCTTATTATCTCTATTATGTTTTTGCTATTTCTGAAATTTTCTCAAATGCCGCCACACACTACACTAAAATATAAAGTAAAATTTGAGTTCTATACACTAAATACATACTCTGTGTGCCATTTCTAAAGTGGACAACTAAAAAGGGACGGAGGGAGTATATATATAAGCAATTATATAAAAACATATACTAGGAGTACTATATATCTATTTTTAGTCCTAGCTAGATACTCCATAAAGCTGATGAATGCCAGCTGGGTGGCTTATACTTTTTTGACTTCTACGTGCAGATGTTTTGTTTTTCCTACTCTCTTATGTTAGATTCTTGATGTGAATGCAAAGGAAATTGACTAAAATGTAACCTATTAAATACCTAAGGGAAAATGTAGGTTATTAGGTTTACTAGTCGTCGAATAAACTTTAAAAGGACACATTAGTCAACAATGAATTGTTGGAAATTTGGACTATATATAAATGGAGACACTGATTAATTTCTACACTCGTCAATTCGTCGGTCAATGTTGAGGAAATCACAAGTGACCCAAATTTTCCACTTTGTCCACATTCATATCCAAAATATGAATGGAAAAAATATTACTCCCTAATTAGTATTCGATATTTATGTATCAAACCAATATAAATGCATGAGTAGACAATAGTCATACGTAAACTCTTATTACACATTGCAGCTAGTCAATAAATTTTTTTGATTCAATTTGTTTATCTTACTCTTATTATAAACATCGTTAGTTTTGAAAAATTTGCCAAAATGCACCTTCATCATCACACTACAAGCTCTAGCTAACATCTAAATATATCTCTACAACAAGATTTAACGGGTAATAAGTTAGCGATGATAATATAATTGATGTTATATTTTATCATCAACAATAATAAATATGAGTATGTTTTTTATGGTAATAAATAATATTTTTAAAAGAAAAATCAATTGCTACTAAATATCTCTTATTATTGTAGTATATTCATGGAATCAAATGCATATTTTCATACTAGCTATAAACTCATAAATTTTTCGACAAAGCAGATTCAATTGATTAATCTTCTTCCTTCCCTATTTGTAGTCTACATATATTTATGATTTGATGTAAGTATCAAGTGCGGATATTCTAAATATGGTAGTAGCGGCCTAGCGGGTAGGTAAGGAATTGCGTTTGCATGGCCAATTTTTCTCGGATGTGCGTGTTTAAAATGCAGTCTTGTTCATCGCGAGGATCCCGGAGACGGTAGTCTAAATTCCGTGCAGCAAATCTTCTTCTTTGACTTATGCTTGCTGATTATAAGATTCTAAGTTGGACTTTTATAACCTAACACTTTGATTATTTAGACTCAATTTTCTATTACTAGACTAGATCTCTCTTAGG
The DNA here is from genome assembly GCA_029582545.1 of Solanum lignicaule. NCBI lineage: Eukaryota > Viridiplantae > Streptophyta > Magnoliopsida > Solanales > Solanaceae > Solanum > Solanum lignicaule. The sequence goes on from JAJOOF010000850.1 coordinate 23,623, forward strand.
TTAGGCGCCGCTATGATCAAACAGGGGTAAAAATGTACTTATAATAATTGAGTAATTTAATGAATTTATGTTAATTTGTTGTCATTAAATCTATTTAAGCACATGGCATGTTTGCAAAGTGCGCAAGATCAGACGATCTTAAAAAATGAATTTAGTTTAAAACTTGATTTATGATTCGATGTAAAAATTGACGGATATAGCAGGTGATTAATGTATTATTGCGCCGTACCTCCATGAGAATATTTAAGATATATATATCATGAAAAAGTAATATTAGAACTTTAAAAAAGAAGTAAAAAAAAAAAATAAACCCGACAAAAGTCGAAACCAAATCAAGTGCTTTACTGCTTTCTTGCAGTTTCGATTACAAGGCATTGGAAAATCGAAGATTTTGTACGTAAAAGTGAAATTATCTATTCATATTCATTCAAGTGAAAAGTCTGACAAAAACCAATAAAAACGATTATATTTATTTTATTTTCAAGTTTTGCTTACAAATTTAGTTTGCTTATAAATTTAATAAATCCAGACATATGGTTTCTAGAGAGATACTAGGCTCCAGTTCCCTACAGGCTACACTGAACAAGGTAAGAAAAACATTTCTTCGTTTCAATTTATTTGCACTTTTTCTTAATTTGTTTCTATAATATTTCTTCCCTTTTTAATTCGTTTCAATTTTTATTTTTTTAACAACTCTTTAATTCTAACTTTTCATATAACATATTTAAAATCACGACACATAACCACATCAAAATCCACCCATAGCAGAGAAAATAATGGATTAATCACGGTGCAGAGGATAATTAGCTCAACTATTTAATTATTACTGAGGCCGAATGCAAAATATAATTTATGGATTCATTCATAAATTCACCAAATAAATATAAACATAGATTTAAATCCAATAAATATATTATTTCACAGTAAAATCTTTCTCTCGAACTCATAATATTCAAATTCTCTTACATTAGCCATTGATATTAATTACCACAATCACTCTTTAATAAATGATTATTATATGTTCGAAACTCATAAGAATTTGATCAATCATATTTTCTTATTGACAAGATAGAGCTAAACTACAAATTTTCTTCCCTATTTATTTAGGGAATTACTATTCCTGACCTACGATTCAATGGTAACTCACCTAAAGAGAGCCTGATGAGTTTCACAAAATTTGTTCAGGTACAGTACTTGTTGTGTGAAAAGGTTCGTTCAACAAACATGTTTGACTCCAAATGAATTAGATTACTATCCTAACTGATTTTGTGCTTAATAAAGCCATTTAAACAACTTAATTAAAATTACTTAACCATACCGTAAGAAAAGAATAACGGTGAATAATTAGGTAAATATATGAAATTTACTTAGACCTTTAATTTTTATTTATTTATATTTCCTATAATCTTTATCCACTTCATTCAACTTATAGATTTTAAGGCGGGTTTTTTCATAATCCAAAAAAATTATACCTACCGCGGTAAAAGAATAATAACGGATTATAAGCTTTAATAGAATGAAAAATTCCTTTTATATATATATATGAAAGAGAACAATACCATTAGATTTTCTAAAGTTGAACCAAATTGATAACAACCAAACCAATAAACATGTATTATATTTAATTTGATTTCTAATAATTTAAATACAAGCTAAATTGATTAAATTTTTATTTTAACTGAAAATCAACTCAAACCGAACAAAGAAATATGATTACGTAAACGATGAAACGAAACACATGTTAGCGTTGCATGGTTGTTATTCAATTTGAACGAGTCCTAGCTAAGTCTTTTGTTTTTATCTTTTTTTCTACCATTTGGAAGAGAGTTTAGTTACAACTTACAAGAATGTCTAATTCTATCCAAATAAAATTAGGGAAATTTTCACAAATAGCTACTATAATAAATTTAATTATGCTCCATAATTATAGTTTGCATATTTATGGGTTGTAGCTACAGTTTAAGCTGCCTCGTATGTATAATTCACGGGTTTGTATAATTTGCGGGTGAGTTTGTACAATTCGCGGGTGAGTTTGTATAATTCGCGGGTACGTTTGTATAATTCAACTTTTTTTTTGTATAAATCCGAAATAACGAATTTATACAAATACAAGCATCTGAACTTTAAACAGTTATACAAATTATATTATACAAAATTACATTATACAAAAGTTATACAAATTATATTATACAAATTCTGAATTATACAAATGCGTGAATCATACGAAACAAAAAAAACTGAACAGCGTAATTATAGTTAAAAATAGGCCGTGAATTGTAATTAAGGCAAATTGTAGCTATGTTAACTTATTAACTAGTATATATTTGCTTATCCGCGTAATTTTCCTATAAAATTATCCTAGTTGTTTTTCTTTTCTAATTTAAACTAATTTTTTGTAATAATAATAGTCAAACCTAAAATCTATTGTCAATTGAATTATGCTGGCTAAAACCAATTGAGGGGGTAAGACTAGTAAAGTACTCCATACATTCTAGAAGAAGATGAATCCAATGCTCAAAGATAAAAATCAAACTTAAATAATTAAAGTGGCCAAAATGGAATTGTAACGAAATCCCTTTTATTCAAAAAAGAGACGAGGACAAATGGAATTGAAACAAAATTCCAGCCCCTGCTTGAGTAAATGATATAATACAAAGACAAAAAAAATCAGAAAAGTCAACTAAAATAGGAGGGAAAAAATTGAAGTAGAAGAAGTAGTACGTAACCGAATACCACTAATTGATATGCGTTTTTTCCCCTCTAAATCTTACTTTTAAGTTATAAATTTAGTAATATAGTTATGTTTTCTTTTTACAGAATTGTAAAGTTAGAGCTGAAAGAATTTTTAAATTTCTTTTTATGATTTAGGTCAAACAATTTATTTTTTTTGGCAAAAAGCGCAAAAGAAAACGAAAATACTTCAGAATTTGAACTTCATAGTTCATACAATTTCCGCACAATGGTGGAGTTAGAGGGGCAGAAGAGTGGTCTTCTAAATTCCGTATCGTATGAATGTAAAAATGATATACATGATAGATGTTGAATCATATTAATAAAAAATTTATCTCCATTATTATCACTACATGACATGTGTGGTTCAATTGTTATATGGTATTTATTCGTATTACAAGAGTCTCCCATCAAATTAAAAAAAACATGTGTTGTTTAGCTCTTTTCAAACGGTCTTGAACAATTATTCGCTCTTAAATTAGACTCAATATTCATTGCATGATAGCAGCGCAGGAATCATTTCTATTCTTATTCTTGAAACTTGGTAATAAATTATCCACACTCTAGATATCCAGATCCATAACATAAGTAGTGTTTTTTATTTATGTGTTATCTTACAATTTTTTTGCTAGATCCATAACAATTCCCCTATTTTTCTTTGATCTTCTAGTACTAACAACAAATCCTCCAAATCAAACACAAGTATCTCGTGAATCGGACGGCGTTGTCACACTCCTTTGACCTGATCAGTTCAAATTTCCCCAAAAGAGACCCCACCCCACTCACTCTTATTTCCCCAAAGAAAAGGTCAATGAACCATTACTCTCATGACCCACCCCACCCCACACCACAACAATCAAAATCATTTTCCCCCCTTTTATTAAAGCAACATAATATTCTCTTCTTTCACAACCCTCGAGAAAGAAAAATTAAAGTTACTTCTCACTTAAACAATAATTTAACAAAAAAAAGAAGTGACAATTCCCAAAAATTAAAGTGACAATTTACCGGTAAAATTATTGAGTAATCTTGCTTTTTATTACTACTCGTCTTATAGTTTGACTAACGAATATCCTATTTTTAGCTTGAATTAAGACCTATTTCTCTATATATGCTCGAGAAATTATATAACTATAATAAAAAATATATTTTACTTTTACCTCGTGAAGATTAAAAAAACTTTCTTTTAAAAAAATCCTCGACGCACATAGCACATATCAGAGCACTGGTATCGATATTTATTGTTTTTGACCTTAAGAAAGTAAAAAGTATAAAAAAAAAGCCCTCGTATATGTGTGCGATCGTATTCGCACCTAATCTTGACGAGGCAGAAGTTAGATTAGAGTGACAGGTAAGTCACCTACTGTTTACTTTATCATAACTTTTTTTTTTTTTAATGCTAATAAATACCCTCACCAGAGCCATCACTTTGACTCTTTATTAAACTCTCTCATTTACACAATTCACATTGATGTTTCTATTTTCTGAAATCACTATACTTCTCAGTTGTCTAAATTAGCTATAATGGCTGTGGAACTAATGATGGATTACCGAAACAATAGGAATAGTACTACTAATTGTATAAACTTCGTGGCGAAATTAGAAGAAAAATCAGTTGTGCAAGAAGCTGCTTCTGGTCTTGAGAGTGTTGAGAAACTCATCAGATTATTATCACAGACTCAATCTCAACAAATTCAGCAGCAAAATAAGTGTCCAATGGAGATTGAAATGGTGGCTGATGCAGCTGTTACAAAGTTTAAGAAGGTAATTTCACTTCTAGATCGAAACAGAACTGGTCATGCTAGATTCAGAAGAGCTCCTTTGGCTATGAATTCTAGTAAAGATTTTGTTGATACGAAAGTGTATTCTCCAACTCCGATCCAGCAAGTTCCTTTAATTAACTATGACCATTTTAACCCTCTGGTTCCAAAAACGATAAGTTTCTCATATTCACCGGAAATGTCTCGCACAAATTCGTTCAATATCTCATCGTTAACAGGGGAAACAGAGAGCAAACAACATTCTTCATCTAATTCAGCTTTCCAGATTACCAATCTTTCTTCTCAAGTCTCTAATTCTGCCGGAAAGCCTCCATTGTCTTCATCTTCACTGAAACGAAAGTGCAGTTTATCGGAAAATGCCGTATCTGGGAAGTGCAGTGGATCCTCCGGCCGATGCCATTGTTCCAAGAGAAGGTAATTAAATTCACCTAGTTTTCATCATCTAAAATCTTAATCGTTATAGGTAATATATTTTTATTTATTTAATTATGTTTGTTTCGATATGCAATAGTATTGATGAAATGAAATTTTTTACAGGAAGTTAAGGCTGAAGAGGGTAGTTCGAGTACCGGCAATAAGCATGAAACTGTCAGATATCCCACCAGATGATTACTCATGGAGAAAATATGGACAGAAGCCAATCAAAGGATCACCACATCCAAGGTATATAATTGATCATGAATTTGTTTAATAAATGTTTTCAAGTATTTGTTGGATTCTAAATTATTATTATTGCTATGAACAGGGGATATTACAAGTGTAGTAGTGTAAGAGGCTGTCCAGCACGTAAACATGTTGAAAGAGCATTGGATGATCCAACTATGCTGATTGTTACATATGAAGGAGAACATAATCATTCACTTTCTGTTGCAGAAACAAGTAGTCTCATTTTAGAGTCTTCTTAGGAATCAAAAATTGTGTAGCTTTCTTTAATCCCCCCTGAAAAGATGATGAAGGGTTTTCCAATCAATGTAAACTCGTTGTTAATTAGATTAGTTGATCAGTATGTTCAAGTAAATCAAGATCTGTCTCAAATGAGATTAAGCATCGTAATTAAGTATTTTATTTATGCTAAACTGAATTGCTACTCAATTCGTATTTTCTATGCTTTTTAACTAAACCAATTTACAAATACAGGTCAAAAACATAATTAAAGGATAATGGATTAGGTGCGTTTGAATAATTCAAAGAAATAGTACATGCAATTGGGTTCTTTATTTTACTTTTGTCTTTGGATGCTTAACATGTAACAAAGAGACATATGATTTGATGGAGTAGCTATATCTTTATCTTTTTCATTTCTTTATTTAATTAATGTAATTGTGATTATTTGCTTTAGATATATAGTCTAAATAGTTGATCATCGCAAAAGTAAAAGCAAGAAAGTGACTTGGTCAAAAAAAGATACATGCCGTAGTGGAACAACCTTGTTGATCTAGATGGGGTCTCTTTAGATGTCGTATTTGGAACGGTTGACTAACAAAAAGAAATATGGTATTAGTATTATAAGGGAAGAGAGAGAGGTTGGTAGTTGAGAAAATGGGACGGCTAATTTACTATTCTACTTACCATACTAATGACAAATACTAGTAGGAGAGGAGAAAAGTAAATGCAACAATTTGTGGTGTTTTCTTCGCAATAGGTGGATTTGCATTTAATCACAAGGGTAATGCTAAATGGTCAGAAAATTTGGTCAGAATTTGACTAGAAATTTAAAAAGTATATAATATCCTTTTTATTTTAAAATAAACTGATCTTTTTCCATTTTTTAATTAAAATATAAAAAGTATTAAGTTAAAAGGGTAAAAATGTTCAAAAAAGTAAAATAACATGGTGTGAAATGTGTTATTTTACCATTCTGACCAAATTTTCTAGCCAAAAGGATTTTTCCTAATCTTAATAAGTTAGCTCTTTTGGGATAAGTTACTCTCAATGTCCCTTTTCTTATCATGATATCGGAATTAGACTTTTCAACTTTGATTTAATCGATATTGGGTCGCTATATAATATTGTTCACGGTCCAAATGTATTGGGTATGAGGTCTATAGAGTAAAGGTCTATCTTATTAACTAAATATGAATACATTTACTTTCAAACTAGATATTTAAAAGTCAAGTATGAACTAGATAAATTTAGAATCTAGAGTTCAAATATTTAGAATGTCTGCAATGTTATATGTTTAGAGCAATAGATTCAATAGAACTCACACCTCTAGTTAATATTTACACTTGTGTTCTAAAAATAATAATTAATTGGAAGTAAATGAATGCTACATGACCACGTAGTTGAAAAACTTAAGATGTTGAAGGAAGCAAACAACAAAGAAAACTCTAGATGCTAAATTTGTTGCTTTCAGAATTGAATTGAAGCAAAACAGTTGGCTGTAGTTGTAGAAATTAGAGTGAAAAAGAAGAAGAAGATGTTTGGTGTGAAAAGTGTTGAACCCCACGCACGCACGTATAAGAAAGAGGAAGATGGAAATTATGATGAATCAATGTTTTTGGTTAACAAGTCAAAGAAGAGCAGATGGGTTGATTGAAGAATTCATGAGCTATTATTATTATGGTTCAAAGTATGTGGACCTACCCTTTGTTTTTTTGCTTCCTACCTTTAATTATTTCTCTATGCTCAACGTCAAACCTGCATGGGAATCGTCCTATTAGTATGGCTCTGTCATCCTAGTCAACTTTCGTGGTCATTTTTTGGTCTTATTTTCTGCCCTTTTTCGTTGTTTTCCCCCGCCATTATGTTTGAAACTCTGTCATATTAAATGATGGAGTTAGAATTTTAATTATAAGACTAAAATTATGAAAAAAGAAAATATATAAAAAAAAACATAAAATAAATTTAATATTTATATAAATATTTTTGTTTATTTATTTTTACTTGTCTATTTTAAAAAATAAAATGAAATGAAGGGAGTATTACTATCAACGACGTACTGATATCCCCGGATTTTCATCACTACGTATTTTCTTTAAATTAATTTACCTTTGAGGATTGTTGAACGGTGGCAATCTGATATGATATACATTAATTATTTGATGATTTGATAGAAATATTAATTAACCTCCTGTCACATGTTAAATTACAATAATAATAATGTTATAATTATCACTAAATAATTGTCGAATTTTTTTTTCATTTGTGGCAGTGTATACCCTCCAAACTAAAATCAGAATGAAAAGAGAAAATTGTGCTTGGACTTTTTAAGGGAGCAAAAATATAAGATTTTGGAAAATTAGAGAATGTAAAGACTTGAGATCAGACTTCGAAGACTTTCTGTTCACAAGCTCTTTAATCCTCTTTGGTACATATATAGGTATAAAGTGATGGATTAAGATTTTCACTAAAGAATATAAATATATAATAAAGTAAATCAACAAAAAAAACTAAAGAAACTAATAATTTCTTTACCTAATTACAATATATATATATTTTTGAGCAACTTTCACATATAACAAATACAAAAATCATATTTGTATGCTATAGCTATAGTTTGCATAATTGCGCTCTATAGCAAACATAAATATGTATATTTCGCTATACATATACAAAAGAAAACAGTTGTATAATTTCGATATACATATACAAAAGAAAGCAGTTGTATAATCTGCTTTGGTATACATATACAAAAGATCAATTGTATAATTTGTGTTTGTATAAAGCGAGAAAGAGAGAAAGACAAAAGAAAAAATTGGGCAGGGCAAGATCATATTTGTATAATCATAAGTGTATAGGACAAAAATATATGCATTTGTATTTGTATATACAATTTTCTCTCGTTTTATACAAACTCAAACACAATGTATACATTTGTGTTTGTATAAAGTGAGAGAGGCGAGTGAGCGAGTGAGATCTGGGAGAGTGGCGAGCGAGATCTAAGAGAGAGGAACGAAAATATATGTATATATACAATTTTCTCTCACTTTATACAAACACAAACGCATTTTATACATTTGTGTTTTTGTATAAAGTGAGAGAGGCGAGTGAGCGAGCGAGATCTGGGAGAGGGGAACGAAAATATATGTATATATACAATTTTCTCTCGCTTTATACAAACACAAACACATTTTATACATTTGCGTTTTTGTATAAAGTGAGAGAGGCGAGTGAACGAGCGAGATCTGGGAGAGTGGCGAGCGAGATTCACCGGAAAGAGGCGAAATAGCAACAGTTTGCTATGGGGTATAATTAAATCAAACTATATTTATAACATTTAATTTGAATTAATAGTTTGCTATTATATACGATTTTCCCTATATTTTTTGATGAAATGACATTCCTCGAATACATGTGATTCCATCACTTGATACTTGTACACTTAGCTCTCTTAGCTAATCATTTGGAGTTTTGGATCCAAAAAGTGATCTATACATGATAGAATTGTATTCGTTGATACATTTGATGTAATTATATTCATTAATATATTATTTTGACACGATTGTATTTATTGAGATACTTGATACAATTATATTCATGTATATGTTTGATATAGAGTGAATACACTAGAAACATATACATTTGATGCAATTATATTTGTTGATAAAAATTGATACAATTGTAGCCCGTTGATACAAATTACAAATCAAAATTGTATTCATGATACAACTTGATACAATTAAGACAACATGTTTTATCCCCTCTCTCTCAAATATCATTCGTTTCTCTCCTCCTCCTAACAGGTAAAATTATAAATTATAATTAAATTGACGGTAGCTATAAAATTCTAATCAAGTGCAAACTATAGTATTTTTGAAACGTTGTTTCTAAAAATTAAAGACCAGCAGAAAAGGGCAAATGACCCGTATAGTGATCCTATCCCTTAAAAAGTGTACACGTAAGTGATTTTTCCTCCTTAAATTGTTCTTGGCCCGTGTGGTATTCATAATTGGGCCTGTCGCCCTAGAATTTGGACCTGGCCCTTAATCAACGTAGTCTACATACCTTTAGCGACATGTGCAAATCGTACCTCAACGGCAAAAGGCGGCGGTTGCGGCGGCGATTGGTTGCGTGACCGTCCCCGTTGCCTGTTCATCGTCGGATCGACCTGTTTCCGCCGTTTCTCTGTCGCACCATCTACTGAAAACTTTTAATGGCAACCAAAACCATAAACCTCAAAACCGAAGACATTGAAGACGACTGTCTCTGTTCGGAGATCACTACAACTTGCTCTATTCCTTTGGAACAGAAGGATGTAGAAGAGACACAGTCGTTGGCTCTGAATCGTCCAAATGGGTACTTGAAAGGGGAGTCGCGCATAGAGAGAGCGTGGTCTCATTGGAAGAAGCTAGGCGAGCCCAAACTTATAGTGGCACCAATGGTTGACAACTCGGAGCTTCCTTTCCGTCTTCTATGTCGAAAATATGGTGCAGAAGCGGCTTATACTCCTATGCTTCACTCGCGTTTATTCAATGAAGATGAGAAGTATCGGGCTATGGAATTTTCCACTTGCAAGGTATCTATTTGCTTATAATAAGTGTCATGTCAACATTTATATCATCGTTTTACTTGAAAATCCCCATTCCCCGAGAGCCGGTTTTAAAATAACAATGCCCCTGTTGAATATATTGGTTTTGATTTATCCAGTTCTTTGTTTTGTATTAATTGTTAACATGAGAATTGTTCACTATGTTCTATCTAAATCATAATCATGGTAAAGAGTTTCATCTGGAATGGTGAAATTTCTGTATAATTTATCAAGTTGGGATTATGTTATTTTGCACATTCATCCACACACTAGTATTTGAACTGATTCTACTTTATTCTCTGTAGGAGGACCGTCCACTTTTTGTTCAATTCTGCGCAAACAATCCAAACACTTTACTGGAAGCAGCTCGAAAAGTCGAACCCTATTGTGACTATGTGGACATCAACTTTGGGTAGCCTCTTTTTTCAATGTTTCCTAATCAAGATGCATAGATTTCTCATATACCATGTTCATCAAGCCTAACTGAAACATCATTCCACTTGAGAAATCTATTTCTTCATCGTATACTCTATTCGTACCTGAAGTTTATTGGAGCAAAGGATAATCATTTGTCAAGAAACATATTGAGTATTCAATGATAATCGAAGTTGCACTAAAATGACTGTTGTCACACACCTTTGCTTCTTGATTCCACTTTTGGGGGAGGAAAAGGATAACAAAAGGGCCACTTAGGATACATTTGTTAGCTCTACTCAGGTCATAGATTTTTTGAGCACCGCATCTCCACCCTAAAGTGAAAAATCTGTGTTTTCAATATTATTTTCTAAACTCTTTCTAAGATATGATTAAATAGGATTGGTCTGATTGTGAGTTTTGGTTTGAAATAGTCCATTTTATTAGCGGTTAGCTAATTGCTGTGTTCCTTTTAAAACTGTTTCTAAACCTGCCCAAACCCAATCCTAACTGCTAATTGCCATGTCAGATAGAAGGCAGTGGAAGCAAAACAAGATCAGGAATAAAAATAGTTAGGCATTCCCCTAGAAGTATCAAAGTGTAAGAGGCAAAGACAAGCTCCTAAACCATGAAAATCTGTTGGTAGCATTACAATTCTTACATTGATGGATTTTGGTATGTTATCCAGTTGTGGTGTTCCAGTGGGATTAGAAATTGAACTACGGAATTAGGAAAGGTTTAGTACCTAAAACTATAAGACCAGAAACCATATAAACATCATTCCGATGACTCCAAGAACTTAATATACTAGCATAAATCTGATTAGCAACTTGTACAAATCAAATGAAGTCTAAATTAGAGTCTGAAAACAATGGAATAAGCTCCAATACATGTATGATAGACCATAACTGGCTCTATATTTTCTTTTTCCACTTGCCTTTTGAATTCATGTGCTTGCTTATGTTGTGTAGGGTATCCTTTAGCAATGAGTAGGAATAGAGCAGCTTCTCATCCAGATCAAGATCTGTGGTTTTATTTTTGTTTCTGCAATTCCTTCTAAACTGTTTTATGCACAAGACTGCAGATTTGTTTCTATATTTCCTGGATTATCTGTGCACATCTTTTCTATCAGTTCAGTTTGCTAAGCTACTACTTGCTATGAAGGTGTCCTCAGCGGATTGCAAAACGCGGGAATTATGGAGCTTTCCTCATGGATAATCTCTCTCTGGTCAAGTCTCTGGTAGAAAAGTTGGCGTACAATCTTAATGTTCCGGTATCATGCAAAATTCGAATTTTCCCTAATTTGCAAGATACACTTAGTTATGCAAAGATGTTGGAGGATGCAGGTTGTTCTCTTCTAGCAGTGCATGGACGAACAAGGGATGAAAAAGATGGGAGGAAATTCAGAGCCAATTGGGAGGCCATCAAGGCTGTCAGAAATGTTGTTAGAATTCCTGTCCTGGCAAATGGTAATATAAGGCACATCGATGATGTACACAGTTGCTTGGAAGAAACTGATGCTGATGGGGTACTTTCAGCAGATCCTCTTCTTGAGAATCCAGCCCTCTTTGCTGGGTATCGAACTGCTGAATGGGGATTGAGTGTTGCAGGAATGAAGGAAGACTATAAGCTAGATCAGGCTGAGTTACTGATAGAATATTTGAGGTTTTGTGAGCGATATCCAGTGCCTTGGAGAATCATCCGTTCTCATGTACACAAGTTGTTGGGAGAGTGGTTTAGGATCCAGCCAAGTGTGCGAGAGGATTTTAACAAACAATACAAACTCACCTTTGAATATCTTTATGATTTAGTGAACCGATTAAAGGAACTTGGGGTGAGAATACCACTTTATGTGAAGGATACTCAGCAGGCAGTATCTGCAAATTGACTTGTTGCTCAAGTTCTGTTCTAATCAGAAAGATGGAGCCAGCTATGGTGAATCACCAGGTCATTTTTTTTTCACTCCAGCTCGTTCTTGAAAAATGTTGTGTGCGCACTAATGTTGGTCAGAGTAGGTGGAGGGTAAACGTATCTCAACCTTTTACCTCATGTTTTGTATAATTATATTCTGACATTTTTATTGTATCATTGAGATAATTTACACACTTTTTTTCCGTACATCTCGATTTGTATCCTGACTAATTATTTGTAAGGTGACTAAATTGTTATACAATAGATGCACTTGGACTGATTATTTGGGAGGTTATGCTATAGTGCTTCGATCGTATGATGAAGACCTCCTTAGTTTATTTTCCATAAAGTGCAGTGCTGGGTGCTTTTAGTGTCAAGAGCACCATGTAGACAACTTTACTCTCTGCTAGTTTGAAAACTTGAAAGCGAGAACAGACTGAACAGTGCCTGGCATAAGTTTTAACTTTTATAGTGCGACATTGTATTTGTCACTCGTTTATTTTCATGTGCAGCAAAAAAGGTAACAAATTCAGACTTGCTCAATCTCTCTACATCACAAAATTGTTGATGACTTTGCTGACCAAATGCTTCCCGTAAACAGCTCCTTCAAAACTCTTGGTGCCACCAGTCTTCTGTGAACACACATCCAGTGGCTCTACTGTAGCATCGAAGTTGGGCTATACGAGAAATAAACAGAAATTAACATTAAACCATACCCTCATTCTTTTACTTTAGTTGTCACAAAAGAAAAAGAAAGTGTTTAACCTCATAAAAGTAGGCTACACAAACACGATATCTGGGAGTGTTATTGATGACACGGTGCAACGTTGATTCATAAATTCCGTTTGATAAGATCTATCAATAGCCAGCAACAAGAACAACTTAAAGTAGAGGTGGGTAAAAATGATGCAAAAGTTACAGAAGTAAATTTCGTACCTTCAACATATCTCCTATATTGCAGACAAATGTTCCAGGAACTGGTGGTGCTGATATCCATTCACCGGATTTGTTTCTCACCTTTAAACAACTCAAATTGATTAGTAGTGAAACTAAAACCAGCAACATATTTCATGTAAAATTGAGCATGCTTTAAGGACTACAAATTGTACCTGAAGTGCAACTATGTCATCATCTTGGTTGAGTAATGTCAATAGTCCTGAAATACAAGAAAACCATGTTTTCATGATTGCCAATTATCAATGCAGGAGAATGTGAAATCCTTGTAAAGATATCAAGTGTTTACCATAGTCTGTATGCTCTCCACTGAGTATTATTTGATTCATCAAGATGGAGATCACAGAAAGCAAAAGATTGATATTATCACTCGTTAGAAACAATATATACCAATAACAAGACCATCCAATATTAACTTACCATCCAACAACATTATCAGCCTTATCATATTCATCTAAGATAGATGAAGCAGGGTAACCAATTGTTCTCAAGACCCAAAATGGATCACCAGCTATTTCCCCTTCCATTTCATCAGCTGATCCACCCAACGCTAGACCAATTCCCCTCATTATCTTACGCGATACATCTGAAAAAAGTCAGTCCCAATGTAGAAATATTTTGTAAGTTTAGACACTGAAAATATATCAAATGATTATGTAATTTAAAGGGAAAGGCACCTGTGCAAAGGTCAATATAGTGCTCCATCAACTCTTTGAACTTTGAAGGGTTACTTGGCCTAAAAATAATGTAGTAAGGCCAAGAAAAACAGAGAAATACCAAATGCATAACAAGTAGTAGTAACTTGTTAACCTACCATGTGTTGGATCCTTGCATAACTTCTCCAAGATCTCCATACATCCCATGTTTTACTTCTCTATAGAACTGCAATCCACAAATGAGATTGGGACGAAATGCATTACACATGATGTACAAATACTACTCGATCAACTCTATCCCAATTTATCTGACACTCTTTTCTTTTTATCTGTCCCCAAAAGAATGCCACTCTTTTATATTTAGACAAGACAGAGACACCAATGTCTAAAACTTATATAACACCACAAGTTTTAAAAGTTTTCCTTTTCTCTTTTTTTTTTAAATCAAAAACTCATGTGTAGTCAAACAGTGCCACATAAATTAGGACGGAGAGAGTAATAGTTATTAAACAAAGCATTCCTAGAATGTGGAAATTAAAAGAGAAGTTCACATGAGAACTGTTGTCCATAGTTGAAGAATGGCCTTAAAGTTTAACAGCAAAAACAATTTTTTCAGTTTTTTTTTGAGTATAGCATAATCAAACCTACATCAATAGCTTCTTGCATATCAGGTATGCCTTTAGTTATATTCTCTCGAAATCTTTGATATCCTCTGCATGCAAAGATACATAGGCAAATAGTATTACTGTAGTTAATTAAGATAATATGATAGTAACAATCTTATATATAATAAACCTGTATCCAGTTGCTGCAGAAAGTTTGATCTTGATTTTCTCTTCATAGGGTTGTAGAAAATATTCGCGCGCAACACTTTTGATCTCTTCCATAAGGGAAATTGGGATGCCATGCCCCTTCTTCAAGATTGCCAAACAGAGAAACAAAAACAGGGTCAAATGTACAAACACATCATATGTATATCTATACTGCAAACTACACTTAGCATTGAAAATACTGAGTTCAGATGAATCTGCATTATGATATAATAATCAGCCTCCCTGGTCTATTTTACCACTTAGTTAATTGATGTAAGAAAAGAAAATAATGTTAGTGGAGAGAAGAAATAATTACCACATAAAAGAATCCAGCATGTCTACAAGCCTGATCTAATTGTGTAACAACTTGAGCTACACCTTCATCTTGGGCCACATTTGGATGATCCCATTTCTCCAAAAGAGGACTAATATCTGTCTCATGAAAATACTACTAAAATTAATCGATTTTTTTAAAGCAAAGTTTCAATAACCATAATACTAATAGGCTTCAAATTTTGCTTGAAAATTCAAACCTATTAGAGGGATAGACTTGAAATCCATAGCCATTGATGCTTCTCACTTCTGAGTATAGTAAGTATTATATTTCATTCAACACTAGAACACAGTACAACATATATATATATATATAGACAAAATAATATTCCCTTTGGTTTTTGTACATGCATTCTAAAAAGTTATATACGCCATCGGTATTTTACACTAGAATCCAACGAGTATTTGATTTACTACTACTTATTATAAGTCTTCGTAAAATGTGAAATTTGCGATCGTTAGATAAATGTGACATTATGCTGTAAATATGAATGACACCGCAGCATGTTCCTCATCATTATTAGCTTTCTGCTCCTGATATGATCCAATTGTATTAATTACTAAATTTTAAAGCTTAGAGCCTATTTGAATTGACTTATTTGATGTGTTTTTAAGTTTTTTTTTTTCTTTTCTAAATAGTATTTGTATAAGATAAAATAGTACTTTAAAAACACTTATTTTTAAATCAAAATAATAAAAATAAATCAAAAAATATAAGTTATGATTTCTAAATTAAACTTTTAAGCCCAAGCTTATCCAGAAATACTCTAACGATTGAATTAGCTTATTTTAAATGATTTTAAGTTAAAATATATTTTAATCACTAGCCAGTTCGGCTGTCATGTGAGAGACAGTTTCATGTGGAAATCAGTTAGTAACGGGGTGGTTTTTGGGTACAAACTACAAAGAAAGTTTTTCTTAAAAAATAAAAATTGACCAATTTAAAAATATTAAAAGTATTTTTCTTTCCATACTACAGAAAAACGGGGAATTCATAGCAGCAATCCTTTTTTAAAAAAAATAGTTCCTAGTTTAAATAGGAGCAGACCATGGTACCGTCATTTAGTACTTGTTTAACAAGGTCCATGCATCTCTGATATATATTATTTGATTCGTGTCGATTTGATATACTTTTTAAGAAAAAATTTATTAAAATATTTAGTTTACTGAATTAATTTTATTAATTATATTTTTAAATTTTAAATTTGATTACTACTACTTTATATAGTTATTTCATAATAAAGTGAATAATATTTATAATAATATATATATATATATATAGTACTCCCTCCGTTTATTTTTATTTCACGTACAATAAGAAATTAAGTAAATTTACTATTCTACCTTCTTTAATTTATTTTGAAGTCTAAATTTCAATCAATGAATATGAATTAATTTAACCAATCAACATGAATTATTCACTTAGTTTTTCCACATGGCATGTTTAAGGAGGACATTTTGATACATTTAATATAACTTTAATTTAGAACCACAAGATTAAAAAGTCATTTTTCTTTTTTTAAATTCGGTTTCAAGTTAAATTAGACCATTCTTTTTTAAAAAGAGGGAGTATATGGAAAGATAGCTGTGATTGGTTACGGCTTCTTCAAGACTCCACATTTGGATGATTGTCCTGCAATTAAATCTCTTACATGACATTATCTGACCTCCCCATGTGTGGTTAGGCAGGCACTCACAATTCCATCTAATATTGGCACAACTCACGAGATTATATCTCTGAATTGGATGGTTTTACTGATACTATTACTCAATTGGTACAAAGAGCCTATTCAGAATTTCTAGAGGTTGGATGCATTGCAACAGAAATTCGATCTTTAGGCTTTTATTACTCAACCTGTTAAACTATTAAAAGTATAAATTCAAAATTAATTCTTATCTATTCAAATTATATAGTATTTGAAAAATGGAGATCGAAGATTAGCCAGAAGATTTATAAATAGTAGAGGTTTGATGCACTGTATATGTTTTTCCTTGTATATCAGTAGCTTTAGTACTAGTGTTGCAATTTCTTACCCTTTGATTTTTACTACTATATGTTGTTCCTTTGCTTCAATTATCAAATAATATCCAAATTCCTAAAAGAAAACTGCATTGATATGCGTTACTCACTTAAACTGAGAGCCTTTCAAAAACAACCTTCATCTCATGAGATTACACTGGATATGTCATTATTTTCAAGGAATACAACCTTACTTTTATTCCATTCACTTTTTCAGACTTGGCTCAATCTCTACATAATAAAATTGGTGGTGACTTTGCTGACCAAATGCTTCCCGTAAACAGCTCCTTCAAACTTCGTGGTGCCACCAGTCTTGTGTAAACACACATCCAGTGGCTCTACTGCAGCATCGAAGTTGGGCTATACGAGAAATTATACACACATCATCAGAAACTAACATTACACCGTACCATCACTCTTTTACTGCAATTGTCACAAAAGAAAATGGAAGTGTTTAACCTCATGAAAGTAGGCCACACAAACACGATATTTGGGAGAGTTATTGATAACCCGGTGCAACGTTGATTCATAAATTCCATTTGATAAGATCTACCAATAGAAGCAAACAAGAACTTCTTAAGCAGAAATGTTTAAATGATGAAAAAAGTTAATCCTATAAAGCAAATTAAATACCTTCAACATATCACCTATATTGCACACAAATGTTCCGGGGATAGGTGGTGCTGATATCCACTCGCCCGATTTATTCCTCACCTTAAAACAACTCAATATGATTAGGAGTGGAGAAAAATGAGGTCTACATTTCATCAGCAAATCAGCTCGGTAAATCAGGATGAACTTCAAATCATAAAACAAAGATGTACGACGAGGCACGAGGCTTTGCAAGGTAAATCTAGGGAGATAGTAAGCATGTTTTTATGGCTCGGAAGTTAATCTTCCTCAGTAGCTCGGAAAGAAGGAAACAAAATTGGAACAAGGGACATTATATTATACCTGAAGGGCAACTATATCGTCATCCTGGTTGACTAATGTCAATAGCCCTGTAAGAGAAGAAAACAATCATGATAGGTAATCAATGGGGATAGAGTACTATCCTTGTAAAGATCAGAAGCTTTACCATAGTCTGTATGGGCGCCACTGAGATTTATTTGATTCCAAGAAAAGATATGGACAATACAGAAAGCAAAAACATCACTCATTGGAAAAGAGATGCACCGCTAACAGAAAGACAATGTGACAACCAACACTGCGACTTACCATCCAACATCATCGTGAGCTTTATCATGTCCATTTGAAATGGACGCAGCAGGGTAACCAATTATTCGCAAGACCCAAAATGGATCACCACCAATTTCACCCTCCATTTCATCAGCTGATCCACCCAACGCCAGAGCAATTCCCCTCATTATCTTTCGTGATAGATCTGTCAGCAATGTAATATAAAAGTTAACCAACATTTTTTCAGTTCCAGTGTAGAACCTTTTTATCAGTTGCAAAAATGTCAAAGGAGTACGTAATCTACAGAGAAAGGCACCTGTGCAGCGGTCAATATACTCCTCCATTAACTGCTTGAAATTTGGAGGATTTCTTGGCCTGTGTAAGAAAACAATGTACTTAGGCTAAACAAAATCCAAAGTAGCCATTTAGCAATCAGTAGTATAAACCAAGCAATAGCAATAACAAGGGTTTTAAGATGTACAAAGGGAAAAAAAGGAGGGGTTAGTGCAAAGACCATGCATTATAAGCAACTTGTTTAACCTACCATATGTTGGATCCTTGCATAACGTCTCCATGACCTCCATACATTCCATGTTTCACTTCTCGATAGCACTGCAACCCATAAATGAGATTGAGATGAAAATGCATCAAATATTGCAAACACATGTGAAATAGAAACTGGCATTGAGAGGAGTTCACATATATAACATTGCAAACAACAGAAATGTAGTCTATAGTTGAAAAATAGCCTTCAATCTTCAACAGCAAAAAACAATTTTTTTTTCTCAATGTTTGAAGAACTTTATCAATTTGTGAATGAATTTAGTATGAATTTCACTGTTGAGCCAGAAATCCAATTAGTTGAAAGAAGATCACCTAAAAGTGAATGAGCCCCAATCCCAAGAGATAGAGGGTGAATAGGAATAGCACTATAATCTGTACATTGTTTAAAAACACTCTTTTTTCGAAGGCACACATACTTTCATATTTGGACATTCAAATGTTCTGCACATAGAAGATATGTCCACCCCTTGCATCCAAAGACTACTTATTTACATATCTAAAATATCTTATTACACAGTAATTCAATCCATTCCAGTTTTATGTAACATCAGAAACTGGAGCACACACTCCGAAACCTCCAAATTGTGAGCTAATAATCGCAAACAGCTATATACTGCATAGTATGTGAAAATTTCTAAGTGTCTAATCCAAAACTTCAAATGATAGAGTAAAGGAAACATGCAAAAGAACTAGATAATAGAGAGAATATGCAATTGGGCCAGAATACAAAAAAAAATATAGCTATAAGCATGAGCTTACAGGTGAAAATACACTTATCGAATTCTGACTTTGATCCAATGCCAATCAAAATCCAACTCAGAAACTTTAGGCACTGGTGAAGAAACCTAAGAAAGCTTGGATAACCCTTTTGCAACAAGCTGGACACTTATTTTATCTATTATAGTATATACACACACCATAAGTAATTAATACAACATACATCAATAGCTTCATGTTTATCAGGTATGCCTTTGGTTATATTCTCTCCAATTCTTTGATATCCTCTGCATTCAAGATACATAAGAAACCATTAGTTAAGACAACGTATCGAAATAGTAACAATTTAAGTTAACAACAGGAATAAACCTGTATCCAGTTTCTGCAGAGAGTTTGATCTTGATTTTCTCCTCATAGGGTTGATGAAAATATTCACGTGCTATGTTTTTAATCTCTTTCATAAGGGAAAGAGGAATACCATGGCCCTTCTGCAAGATTGCGAAACAAACAACAGTAGAGATAAAATGGACACTAATCCCACAACAATCAATCTATTTATAAGAAAGATCCAATGTAAAACTCAGTAAAAGATTAGCTTCTTTCACAGTGACGACACACTATTTCCCCAAAATTTGCAAATTGGATAAATACAAAAGTTAGGCTGCAATCAAGACAACCAATAAAAAGAAAAACAGCCCAATGCACTAAGCTCCCGCTACGCATGGGTGAGTGGAAGAGCCGGATCTCAAGGGTCTATCATAAGCAACCTTAGCATTTTTGTTAGAGGTTGTTTCCATAAATACAAATATTATAAGGATAAAGAACAATTACCACATAAAAGAATCCAGCATCTCTACAAGCCTGATCTAATTGCTTAACAACTTGAGCTACACCTTCATCTTGAGCAATATTTGGATGATCCCACTTCTCCAAAAGAGGACTTACATCTGTCTCATATGAAAAAACAAAAAAAAAGAAGTTAATTTCCCCAGAAACAATGGAACAGTGTTAAGAAGGGTTTCAACATAGGGCGGAGATAGAGCTTCGCCTACAGGTTCGGCAAAACCTAATAACTTTAACTCAAACTATTTGTGTTTATAAATAATTTGTCAAGAATCCAATTAACTGTAGTTTCTAGAATCCAGAATTAATGTAATTCAAAATCTAACTCGGCCTCTACTAAAAACACAAATAGAACCCAACAAAATAAGAAATTGAAAAAGGGGCTTGAAAATTCATACCTATAAGAGGGATAAACTTGAAATCCGTAGCCATGATGCTTCCAGTTTTCTGTGTTGTTCTTCTTAGTTCGCTAGCAGTTGGAATCTATCAGTTTGCCACATCATTTGCGGTAGGTGTTACATTTTTGTAAAATTCCTGATGGGCAAAATATACCGAACAATTATTTGCAAAAGATGATGAAAATGGTCCTTATGTTTAGGGTAAGGTTCACACTAGTCTTTTATATACTCTTAATCGATTTTGGTCCTTTAAGTTTGTAAATGAACTACTTTTGATCTCCGTTAAATATTTGATAGGAAATTTTTGACAAAACAGTTGCCTTTTTCATTAAAAAAAAGGCAAAAGTACTCATTACTCCCCTGAACTTGAAGCTTTTTATACGGTGTACACCTAAACTAAATTTCATTTTAATTACCTCGAACTTGTTTATTCCTCCGTCGCGTACACCTTTATTGTCCGATCACTCCAATTGTGTCTACACGCGCATGACACCTAGATTAATATTAGCCACCTGGATAAATTTTAGCCACCTAGATAATTAAATGTCAGGTTTGTCACCTAGATTAAAACTTCCGGACTAATCTCTAAACCTCTCACTAAGTTCTAAACCTCTCACTAAGCTCTAACTTTTGGTAAGAAATGTAATCGACGGACGACGACAAATTTCAAAACTTTTGGCTCTCTAAGAAGTGTAATCGACGGAGTAAAGGGTAGATTTCACGAAACTCTTTCTGGAGTTGGGTCAGTTGCAGTTCTTAGACGTGAAGGCTTGCTCGATTTCGTGAAGCGTTTGGTCGATTGATTGATTTTCTTTTGATCTTGTCTGAAATTGTTACCAAGTAAGTGATTATCCACTCTTATGATGTGTTATTGTTTGTTTCCTTTACTTTTTCATTTATATTTTGCCCTATTTTTCGTTTAAGGTTTCGCCATAATTTGACTAGGGTTTCGCCATAGTTTCCGATTGAGTTTTCGATTAGGGGTTTTAAGGTTTTCAACTAGAATTTTCACTTAATGAATGTATTATTATGAAGTCATTCAGCTTATGCATGCATGACTATTAGGGTTTCTGATAATTAGTTCAAAAAATTAGGGTTTTTTAGTAAAATTAAGATTCTAGGTTTTTTATTTCAATATTCTATTTTGGTATTGTTAAATGGTGGGGTATTTTGTAATTTCCTTATGTATATTTGTATGATGTTGAGTAATATGGCTACTAAGTACCAATTATGTTTTTGTATTGTTTATTAAAATTTTCTTGTATAATTGTATGCTTATGAGTTAAATTTGGTTTTGTTGCTTCTGTTTTGGTGTTGTTGCCTCTGTTTTGGTGTTATTATATATTTTTTGGTGTTGTTGCTTCTGTTTTGGTGTTATTGCCTCTGTTTTGGTGTTATTGTATGTTTTTTGGTGTTGTTGTCTCTGTTTTGTTGTTGTTGCATATGTTTTGTTGTTGTTGCCTTGTACAATATATTGATTGTTATTGGTGGTTATAGGTTGACACTATGGCTACTAAGTACCTCAATTTAAGGTTCAAAATTAGGGGTATCTTGGAAAGTGAGATAGGTCCAATATATGTTGGGGGTAGGACTGAATATGTAAAGAATGTGAATGAAGATCATTTGTCAATTCCTGAACTTGCAGATTATGCTAAGTCTTTTGGGATTAGTAAGTTAGGAAAAACTTATGCTAAGTCTCTAGGGGGTGATCTGGTGGAATTAAAAAATGACATAGACATTTGCAACATTGCATTATTTATGCATGATGGGGACACAATAGATATTTATGTGTGTGATGACACTATTCTGGAGGATGTGGGTCCCAGTGAAGGTCAAATTAGTCAATCTTTAAGTCAAGTGGTTGAGTCTTTTAATGCACATGGGAAATCTGATGGTTCTTTAAGTGCACAACTAAAAAAACCAGATCTAGGGTTAGGTTCCTCTTCTTCCTTTCCATCTAGTGAAAGAGTTGAAAATGATGGGGTTGCAAGGGTCCAACAAGAAACTGATGATGATTATTCTTCAATAGATTGGACTGATACTGAAGAAGAAGGTGAACCTACTGTCCAACAAGGAACTGAACCTTCTATTCAAGAAGAAGTTGAACCAAGTGCCAAGAAAATGCAGAGGAAGACATAGACAGTGATTCTATTTGTTTTGACCAGTCTATTGACTATGGAAATGATGTGCATGAGGAGTTGAGAATAGTTAAGGAAGATGTGAGAGAGTTTAAAGAAAGTAAGAGGAAAAACAAGAAGGAAAAAACAAAAGGGTTTTTAGGTGAAGTTGGACTTGATGAAGGGTATGAGGATATTGAAAAAGGCAAAAAAAATTTCAAGGGTAAGCTAACAGAGAATGAGCCATACTATGACAGTTCTGATTATGCTAGTTTTCAAAGTGATGAAGAAGAACCTGTTTCTGATGATGAACTTGAAGGAGGGAATTTAAGGGGAAGAAAGATGAGTAATAGAGTGATATATGATTCTACTTGTGATGTTGTAATATGGCAGTGTGGTTTGGTATTTGAAAGTGTAAAGGAATTTAGAGAGGCAGTTACAAAATATGCTATAAAAAAAGGAGTTGAGTTAGACAAGTATGTGAATGAGAGTACTAGAGTAAGAGTCAAGTGTAAAAGTGGTTGTCCATGGCTGTTGTATGCAAGCAAGAAAAGGAGGAGTGAGAACTTCACTATCAAGACATACAACCCAAGGCACAGATGTACCAGGACCACCAATAATATTTTGTGTAATTCAAAAAATTTATGTAAGTATTTGAAAGATAGGATTATTTCTTAACCTAGTATAAAAGGGTGGGAAATACAAGATTTGGTGATGAAAGAGTTGAATGTTCATGTAGGAAAGGCAGTTTGTTTAAAAACAAGAAAAATCATTTTAAAGGAAATTATGGGGAATCACGTGGCAGAATTTAACAGAATCCTAGACTACAGGGATGTGTTACTCCAAACAAATCCTGGTAGCACTTGTGTTGTGAAGCTTAAAGATTCAGAATCAGAAAATGGGATGAAACAGTTTCACTCATTTTATATATGTTTTGATGCTATGAAAAAGGGTTTCCAACAAGGATGCAGAAGATGTATAGGGTTGGATGGGTGTTTTCTAAAAGGAATTTGTAAGGGTCAACTTTTGGTAGCTGTTGCTAAGGATGCAAACAACCAAATGTATCCAATAGCATGGGCAGTAATTGGTACTGAAAGCAAGTTGACATGAAAATGGTTCATGACCATTCTGCAAAATGATCTTAATCTAGGAGATGGTTCCCAGCTCATTATCATTAGTGATATGCAAAAGGTAACTGAATTTCTTTTTTTTTATCTTTAATTTAATTTGATCAAAATTTAACTATCTTTATTGTTTTGCTTTGCAATTACAGGGACTAATAGCTGCTGTAGATGAACTATTTCCAGAATGTGAGCACAAAATGTGTGCTAGACACATATTAGCAAATTGGTCACAAAACTTCAGAGGCATAAAGAGAAGGAAGAAATTTTGGGCTTGTGCTAGATCAACATTTGAGGCACAATTTAAGTACAATATAAATGCCCTATCCAAGTTGGGAAAAGGTATAGTTGAAGCCCTTATCAAATACAATAAGGAGAAATGGTGCAAAGCTTTTTTCCAAACTTTTTCAAAATGTGATAGTATAGATAACAACATGGCAGAGAGTTTTAATGCTTGGATCTTGGGACCTAGGAACAAGACTATTGTAACTATGTTGGAAGAAATTAGAGTTAAAGTGATGAGTAGGGTGAGTAAGTCAAGAGCATTTGCTGAGACATGGACAGATGGAATATCTCCAATGGCAATGATGGTATTCAATACCAATGTAACAAGATCAATGCAGTGTAACATTGAATGGAATGGTGATGATGGATTTGAAGTGTTAGAAGGGGTATACAAGCATACTGTGAACTTAGGTTAACAGATATATAGTTGCAGATCTTGGGAATTAAAAGGTATCCTATGTGCATATGGTATAGCAGCAATGAACCACTTGAACATGGATGCATCGCAAGCAATTTCAAGCTGGTATAGAAAAGAGACAAATCTGAAGACATATTCTCATTTCATTCAACCAGTCCCAAACATGGAAATGTGGCCTGAAAGCAGAAACCAAATGGTTGAACCACCTAAGGCAAGGCAAATGATCAAAAGCTGCTGGAATTCAAACAAGGGCACAAGCCAAGGGAAAATCACCCTCAAAGAAAACTTTTTAGTTGTGTGGTTGTTCAACCAAACTTAAAGTAGTGTTTGTTTTGTGTTTTGGTGCTTGTGTGGTTGTTCAACCAAACTTAAAGTAGTGACTATTTTTTGTTTTGGTGGTTAACTTAAGTTATTGTGGTTGTTGGTTGAAACAATGGAACACTCTGATGTTTGTGTTGAATGATCAAGAAAGCACTAGTTATGTTATGTCTTTATGTTATTATTTCGTGTTTTGTTATCATATTACCAATTATATGTAACTGTAGTTTTATGAAAAAAGGATAAGTCAATTGAACATACACAAAGATATATATATATATAGCTTTAATCAGCAGAAACATACATCACTAAAACATCAAACCAAACTAATCCACAAAATGAGAACCCTAGAACCAAAAGACCTTGCGTTAATAACAATTGCATTCACAAAAAAAATTCAACGACACACTAAATAAAAGAACAATATCACATTACATATCAAACTAATGCCCAAAATCAGTTTCAACATCCTTCTACACTTCAGCTGTTTTTCTTGTTTGTTGGTCTTCTTCAACATACCCAAAATCACAATATTCGCCTGGCTAGAAAATTCTGGATCATACCAATCGAAAAAATTACAAGGATTTCGAAATGAGGACTGCATTTTATAAAATCAAAGTTAAAAAAATTACATAATACGAACTTGGTAAATAAAAAGCAAAAAAATATGAAACAATACATACCCCATAGTGTCTACAACCGAGCAATCTACGTCCGGGATTGTCATTTGTCCATGAAATTTTCAGAATTGGAGGAGTCTCACATAAGCAAACAAGTCTCCTATTATAATTCATGAATTTAGCAAGAGCAATTAAAACAAAAAAGAGAGAAAAATTCTGAAATTTGAAAAGGGAGAAGGGATTAGGAAGAATAAATAGTTAGAGAATAGAGAGAGAGAAATCTTTAAAATATGTCAAATATTAAAGAAAAATGGAGATTTTACGTTTTTTACCGTTGTAGCTTTATGATGTGGCAAAAAATCACTTCCTCACGCGCCTAGTAGAGTGTGTTGTCAATTTCTACGCCAGGTGGACGAAAAAGGTGTACGCGACGGAGGAATAAAAAAATTTGGGGTAATTAAAACGGAATTTAGTTTAGGTGTACACCGTATAAAACGCTTCAAGTTCAGGGGGTAATGAGTATTTTTGCCTAAAAAAAAAAATACATTTGACAATATACCAAACGAGAAGTTATTTTTTACACTGGCCCCCAGCATAACAAGTCCAAAAATCTGCAACATCTTTAAATAAAATGAAACAGAAAACAAAGCCGATAGATCATAACAACATAAAAATGTGCTAAGAAGATGAATTTGCTGTTGTTGAGTTATGGTTGCGACAGAATTGAAAGCTGTTCGCATCCATTCTCTCCAACACAAAATGCCCCAACATGTCCATTGCTTTCACCAAATTCTCTTTGCATAAGAACTCATCACTTGTAATTCTATCCACTTGTTGATGAAAATCATGCACGAAAATATGAGTCTTTGGATTTCCCCCTTTCTTGCTCCGCGCCAATACACTAGCAGTGAAAATAGCTGACATTCGCCCTGGTGCCTCAGGCCAATACCCTCTTGGACCATCAATCAAAATAACATCCCAATCCACTTCATAAAATTGATTTGGCAAGTCATTTAGCCCGAGTTTGCACTCCGAAAACAGCAAATTCTGCACGGGCTTGCATTCGTTCCGAACCTGTTCCTTCACTCCTGCAATCAATTCCTTCATTTCACTCAATTTAGTTGTGTACTGCACGTCATAAGCTTCAATTTCCGGATACTTTTCCTCAATGTAAGCTGCATAATATCGATTTTCATCGATGAAAACCGTTCTCCCATTGTGATTCAGGGCTTTCCAGAGAAGAGTCTCGTGTGTAAGTCCAAAAACAAGTAAATTGCAAGGCTGAGAACATTTTTGGAGAACATCAGCAATATGTTTGATATCTGTGTAAGACATATGTTCTGTATTATTCGAATTCGATGCATAATGAACAAGTGCCCTAGCCACAGCTTTTGACAATGGTGGTGTACTTGTACTAGTAATTGTAGACGCAACAGCTATAGAGGTCGTGATTTTTGACTCCCTCGTATATATCAGAGTAAGAAGAAAAGCAAGTGTTAAAAATGACACAAAAGCCAACGCCCAAAACCGATTCGAACTCCCCTGTTTTTGTATATAAGGATGAAGAAGTATTAACTTTGTGCTACTTCCAATAGTATTCTTCATCTTTGATTTTTTTTTTTTTGGTTGCAAAGATAGCTTTGGAAATTCTATGAAATTGTGATGAGTTTCTTGTGAGAAAAATGAAGTGAGTTATAAAGTACTAATGATGACATTACAATCCCACCAATATTTGATTAAGTAAAGCAAAGTTTCGTTGGCAATAAGAAGTTGACCATTTGGCTTTGTGATTGGTTAACTCAATTTTTTGTTGCAACCACCTTGTTTTATTTTCATCTAAAAAATGTTTAGATTATTGAAAATGGAGTAGTTGAAGGGAAGGTATTTGGTAGTGACTGAGTAACTAATTTACAAGCAGGAAGTCGCTTTTCCTTGCTCATTCCATCTTTATTTCTCACGTAACCTCTAATAATAATAAACTATGGCATTTAACACTTGGAGCAGGAGAATCAGATGCCATTAAATACATTAAAATACCTTCACATGTATCTTACAAAATTAGAGTTAGTTGATGACATATTACTAGCTTCTCAAGTGTATCTAATTTGTTGCAACTTACGATTTTTAATTATTCACCATGTTTATAACTCCATTCTGTCCAACAATAATTGTCCACTATTAATTTTGTACACTTTTTACGAAACTATAAATAGAAAAGTAATTTTATTATATCACCCTTTGAATATAATAAATACAATATCTTGAGAAATTTAATAGAGAAATGACTATAATTAATGATAAGAATAAATTAGAAACTAAGTGTAAAATTATCCATTGATTTCATAAAGTAAACAAGTATTATTGGACATCCCAAAATAGTATAGTGGACAACTGTTTTTGGACGGAGGGAGTACTAGTTTGACTCGGCATGGTATTTAAGATTTATTTTTTCTTTAGAAACTTGTGGTTTAAAATGAACGATAAATATTTGTGTAGCTAAAAAACATTTCATCAGTAGTAAAAATGAATATTTTGAAGTTAAATTGTTACTAATATATAAATGTGTCCATTTCTTTTAGACGGACTAAAAAGAAAAGTAAATCATATAAATTGGGACAGACGGAGTACATGTTCCGTGCAATTAATTTATCAGAAGTAACCACCGGAGACGAATTACTATTGGTAATTTTTTTCATCTGTGCATTGTTTTCTATTGGAATTAAGTCCGGTCCTTGTTGCATACTCTAGACGCAAGAATTCATCTAATTTACTGGGTTTATACACATGTGCAGAGCTAGCGTTCATCCAAGCTCTCTTTGTCAAAAAATTAGAGTATACTGTAAAGTAAGGTTGAAATTACTTTTTATATAGTAAATATTGAAATCTCTCGACTTCTTTATATGTTGGATTTTTTTTTAATGACATTTTTGGCTTACTGTAATAATTATGCATACATATAGTTGTCCGTCTTAGGTAAAATAAGTCAACCATACTTCCTAAACCTACTTGGAGTTATCCAAACAAAAAAAAAGGAGTAGACTTGTGTAGATTACGATAGGAACGTATTGAATGATTAGGTAAGAAGCGAGATATTATTTATTTTTAGACGAGTAAAACTTGCTTAATTGGTGAATCTTTTTTAATTTTAATCCTTTTTCGTCATTTATACATTTAACTGGTGGGTTAAAAATTCGAATCGTATTAGGGAATAAGAAGAAAAAGAGGGATATTTGCTTTTTGAGCACAATTTTTGTGTGGATGATCAATTCTTGATGCAAGGTGCCAACTATAATGTTAGGTCAATTGGAACTATCAACTAAAATAGAACTCTCTAAATTTAGAACATGCCATTTGCTCGGACTCACTTAATTTATTAATTTTTTGTTGTCAAGTCCTAAGCTTCAATATAAAATTCAATCAAGTCTACATCTTTCACCAATCCTTTTGTCCCAATATACCACAGTGCAAAAAAAAAATTCAATTTTAATACAATGCAACTTATCTAGATCCTCTATTGAATTTGGGCAGTTTGTGAAACAATTCAAAATTATTATTTTTTGTGAAAAGTGACGTTATGAAGCCTTAAATATTACTAGTACTATACGTTTGCCCCCCCTTTTTCTTTTTTTTTGTTGATGCAATTTAATTTTCTGAAGTTGTCTGTGTCATCTATCAAATTCGAACGTTAGTAATAACTTCCATTTAGTATGAAATAGCCAATTTCAACAATAGTAATAAGAAAGAAATGTTGGGACCTTTAATTTGTTCAAAAGCCAATTATGATAGTGGGCCTTATGATGTCATTAATAATATTTTGGGCCAGCATCGTGGAAATTCAGCCTCAGCTTTTGTCATGTATGAGTAATTATCTCAAGGTCCTTGACCAACAATGCATCAGTCATTATAATTGATTTTGAATTCAGAAATTTAATTTATTAAACAAGTGATCAGTGAGTCCACTGTTCTTTATGTTGTATTACATACATAGTTCAAATTCAGAGCTTAAGATTCACGATTGGTGTGATCATGTGGCACGTTAAGTAGATATTTCGATCAAAATCATTCGTGCTACACAAATCAACTAACTATCAAAGTTGTTTTATACTCAAGTATGTCATAATTTGCTACTAAACTAATAAGATTTGGATTGTTATATGTTTAGAAGAATTATTGGCAATTAGAAGGTGCCCAATTGCAAAAAGGTAGTAAAAACATTCACTTTAGCTTTGTAAATAGGCCCACGGTAGAGGAGAAAAGACAACTCTAGAGGTAAAGAACCTTTTATCGTGCCCCAATACATTTTAATCGTCTTTATATGAAAAAGACACAACTTTGGGGAAAAAGAAGGGATTAAAAGAGTGGAAAACTTTGGTTGAGGCCTTGAAAGTTTGGACTTTAAGAAAAGAAGGAAACATGTCATTTTCCATCTTGCTTGCTCAATTTTCAATCGATTACCATCATTAACCACCTATATCACAATCATCACGGCTATCATTTTTTGCAAGATTTTAAAATGTGTTTGATCAAACAAGCAGCAATTTAAATACAAATACTCAATAAATATTTTTCTTATATTTTATGAATACAATATTTTAAATATTGATATTTAACAGGGAAGGTAATCACTCACCTCATAAGATCAAGTTATGATTGGCTTAAAAAGATGTGGTATTAGTCAAAAAGGGATAGCACTATACCACCTTCATTAAATTTCACTCTTCCAACTCATATCTTTATATTCTACTAACTTGTAATGATACCTTTCTCATTTTAAAAACGTTTCAAAGTATTTAACAAATATTCATTTAAATTATTATTTATAAATTTTGTAACACTCATGACTAAAAATATAGTCATGTAAAAATATAGTATAATTTTTACAAATTGAAACAGTAATTCTCCGTTCAGTTAGCTAACAATAACTGTTCATCATTAATGCAAAAGCGAAAGACCTTTTAAATAAAGAGGAAGGGGGGAGATTGTAGCAGTGTGTTAAGACAAATTAAAAATATGCACACATTCACGACTAAATAAATAAAATGAGTAAAATTAGCAGAAGGTCGGACGAATGACTATTCTCTCTACAAAAATTTCCAATTGTTTTTCTTGTAAATACTTTCTCCACTTTCACGTGACACTGACCCATGTTCTAAGCCAGCTGCTCCCCAATAACTATATTTCCGAAAATGGTTCTTAATCTTTCACTATAAGTCCAAAATAATCATTTAATTAAGTAGCTTTATTCCTTTGGACGCGTTTGATATGAGAAATAAGAAATACTTTAAACTATTTTGGAATTTTAGCTTCTTTTTTTTTTATAGCACATCGAGAATGAAATAACTAATTTTAGAGTAAATAATCCAGAGCCATTTAAGTTTGAAAAAAAGAAGAAAAATGAGCACAATTTATTGCTTATGTAATCGTTAGAGACTATTTTGACCCTACGGCCAAAATTAATGGACCATATTTGTCATTTTCTTTCTTCTTCACCCTACCCCTCGTTTTCCCACTTCACTCTTCTCCATAGTTCCTCACTGTCTCCGAAAATCCAGTCCATTTTTCAGACCTCCTTTCACGCACAACATGACAAACAACAAACACTAAACTTGGCCTCTAGTCACTAAACCAAATCACTCGACATTTTTAGTTGCATAACTTGCAATGTCCCCATTGATGCTTCTGCTCTGTTTTCTTCTTCAACTAATCTACAGTTTCTACTTTTGTTCTTCTTCTTCTGCTTCTTCTGCTGCTGCTGCTACCTCTACCCCTTCTGCTCCATTCAACTCTTTGCTTCCTTCTGACGCTGTTTCTTTATTGTCATTCAAGTCAAAAGCTGACCTTGACAACAAGCTTCATTACACACTTAACGAGCGTTTTGATTACTGTCAATGGCGAGGAGTGAAATGTGTACAGGGTCGTGTTGTGCGTTTAGTTCTTCAAGGGTTTAGTCTCCGGGGTACTTTTCCGGCGAATAGTTTAACTCATCTTGACCAACTCCGAATCCTTAATCTTAGGAATAACTCACTTTCCGGTCCTATTCCTGATCTTTCCGGTCTTCCCAACCTCAAAACTCTGTTTCTTGATCATAATTTTTTCTCTGGAACTTTTCCCCTTTCTGTTCTTTCTATTCACCGTCTTGTTATTCTTGATCTTTCTCGGAACAATCTCACTGGTTCACTCCCTGTTAGGCTTACTGTTCTTGACCGGTTGAACTATCTACGGCTTGATTCCAACTGGTTTAACGGTTCGATTCCGCCGTTGAACCAGACCCAACTCCAAATATTCAATGTGTCTAATAATAACCTCACTGGTCCAGTACCTGTTACTCCAACTCTGAAGAAATTTAACATACGCTCGTTCTTACGGAACCCTAGTCTTTGTGGTGAGGTTGTCGATAAGCCGTGCCGTTCGGCTCCATTCTTTGATTCACCTTCCTCTGCTACCTCTCCGCCCACACCGTTATACCAAAACGCACAGTCGCAAGGTATTCTTATTACTCCTCCACCTCAGCACAAACACAAAAAAGTTGGTGTTGTTTTGGGTTTTGTAGTTGGAACATTGATCTTGATTGCAGCTGTTCTCTGTCTTTTTGCTTTTGTGAAAAAGAGAAGAGAAGAAACTGAAACTGAATCAAAAGCAACAAAATGTACCATTGAGACCATCACTAATAGTGCAGCGAATGCAATGGTTTCTGAGCCAGATGATAGTAGCCAAGAGATTAAATTAGAAAAAGAAATGAAAGTGCTTCAAACCCCCAAACAACAGATGAAGAGTGGAAATCTGATATTTTGTTCAGGGGAAACAGAGTTGTATTCTTTAGAACAACTAATGAGAGCATCAGCAGAGTTGCTTGGAAGAGGCACAATTGGAACAACGTATAAAGCTCTGATGGCTAGTCAGTTAATCGTTTCAGTAAAGCGATTGGATGCTGGTAAAACTTCGATTACGAGTGCAGAAGCGTTTGAGCAACACATGGAGTCAGTTGGGATGTTGAGGCACCCAAATTTGGTTGCAGTCAGAGCATACTTTCAGGCTAAACAAGAAAGGCTTGTTATCTATGATTATCAGCCTAATGGCAGTCTCTTCAATCTAATTCATGGTAAAGTTTCTAACTTTTTAATATATCATTACTAGTTCATCTGAAATGGATCAATGTTTATTTTTCATTTTTGGTAATTCTGCTAATTGGTCAATGTGAAGTCAATTTGGTGGACCTGTGATGGAGAAAAAAGTGGAAGAGTGAGTTGTCTGTGGCTACTGGCTAATCACTATTTAGCTTTTTTTTTTTCTTTACAGAAATTAGTTGTAGTGTTTTGGATCTTTCAGTGGTTGCTATGGTTGTAGTAGCAGGGGACTTTTTTAACTTTTAGTGTGGATGCCTAGCATGGCTCCCACTGAGTTCACTACCGACAATTGCAAAGTTTGTGTTTACAGGGCAGCCAAATAGTAATGTGTTTTAGTTTCAGGCTGTCACTGACTGACCGGTATAGGTTGATAGCACTATATTCCTCAATTTTCTTTATCGTGCATTGAGGCAAATGGTCCTTGGCTCTTGCGTCTGTCTTTTTGGTATTTATGAGTATGTTTGCTTCTTCTTTAAGTTGAATAGGATGTTGACAGCAACTTTTTGGTGTTTTCCTTTTACTTGTCCAAATGTTCTCTGTTTCTTAAATATTAAATTTACTTGAGTGAACGTTAACGTTGTTAGATAGAAGGATTAAGGGAAATAACTAGAACATCCTTGGGAACTCTTAGTGTAGTGACAGAAATGGTATGAATTTGCTTAATTTACATTTTTTTGAATCCTAGGTATTGCATTTTTTGTATCCCCTTGTGATACGCTATCAAGAAATTGGGATTTCACTTTCATAGATTACTCCGCTCAAGAAGATTGATTCCTCTATATAATTCTGTGTGTTTAAGTGGTTGGTCTTTTCACCTAAAACCTGATAATCTGTTGTTCGTTTACTTATATATTGTGTTCAATTTTCTATTGTTCGTGGCAGGTTCAAGATCAACAAGGGCAAGGCCTCTTCACTGGACATCGTGTCTAAAAATAGCAGAAGATGTGGCTCAGGGCCTTGCTTACATCCATCAAGCGTCAAAGCTCACTCATGGCAACTTGAAATCCTCCAACGTCCTTCTAGGGTCTGATTTTGAGGCCTGTCTAACAGACTACTCCATCATTGCGCTTGCAGATATCTCTTTGGAGGATGATCCTGATTCAGCATGCTATAAAGCACCAGAAGTGCGCAAATCAGCACGAAGAGCCACACCAGGGTCTGACGTATATGCCTATGGCATTCTGTTATTAGAGCTTTTAACGGGTAAACCTCCATCTCAGCATCCCCATCTCTCTCCCCCTGATGTGCCAGATTGGGTTAGAGCTATGAGGGAGGATGATAATGAGGAGGATAGATGGCTTGCAATGCTAGTTGACCTTGCTAGTATATGTAGCTTGACATCACCAGAACAGAGACCAACAATGAGGCAAATCTTGAAAATGATACAAGATATAAAGGATAGTGCAATGGTGGAGAATAACAAAAGAGATGCACATAATGGATACTCATAGCTTCTTCTGAATTGCAGTTACACCATTAACCAGCGAGGGTACATGGTCAATTGTAAGTAAGTGTCATCTCCCCCTTGGCAAAGTGCCATTGATCGACAACATATCTGTAATTGAGTTTTGCTCAGATAGACCAAATGACTCATCAACTATAATGGTGCTTGTACCTTTACTACTCAGCAGTAAACAACCTAAAACTGACAGGTTAAGGTCTATCTGCTAGAACATGGTCAACTTAGTCACTGAAGATTACGACACATTTTGTTCCCCTCGTCGAAATCCCTCTTTTTTGGTCACACAAACATATGGTGCCCTATATTTTTAGGGCATATTGTAGTAGGTGGTTTTGGTTGATTCTTTTTCTAAAGAACTTCAAAATGTATTCGCTTTACCTTAATGGTAGAAGAATATTGTATATAATCTTGAATGGTAAAGCTAAACCAAATTCTGAACTTTCCCTTCTCTGCATGCATGGTTAGTTAGTATCGACTTAGCAGGAGAAGAGTTGTCTATAGAGTTTAATGACTACACAACTCCCAAGGAAATAAGAATTGCCACAGGCTTATAGTCTCAAACAAACAGATACGAGTAATCGATACATAATAATGGCTCACGGATTCAATAATTGTAACTTTTTCCATCACACGTTCACATCCAGCGAAGGTGCAAACAAAAGAAACAATGCTCCTTGACAAAAAATATTTCTTCTACTCTATTTTACTATATGATAGTGATTGATGAGAAATCGAACTGTTCTCTCTTGGACTATTTTCTCAAATGTTATTTAAAAGTTATCAATCATTCTTCATAAGAAAGAGATATATGAATCAATCCGGAAATTACACAAAAAGTTAAAATGAACTAACATTACTAAACTTTATCATAGAGGAAATATATTATAATAGTGAACTAGATATCACATCAAACAATTTAATGTGTCCTTGGTGCAGGCAAAGACAAAAATTCCCAAAGGAATCAAAACGTACCTAAGACTTGCCAGTGAAAAATGTTCCCTTTTGGTAATTGTTACATTGTCATTTTCAGACGAACAACAAAAAAAAGAAGAAAACAGAGCTAATTTTGGATCCAAAACACACAGTATATTCCCTGGAGCAAGATTTTTGGAAGTTTTGCAAAAGAAAATAACTTTCAACACATTTAGATAACAATTTGCAGCTGTGCTTGTTCTACAGATATAGTCTATCAGAGATAAAAATCCTGTAGTTATAAATATTTACTTCTCCACTTAAACAGATACCAACCAGAATCACTAGCTAGCAGATTCCTTGTCCTCTATTGACAGCAAACATAGACGTACATTATAGAGCCACCACAACATTAGACAAACATTCTTTAAACAAGAGGTGGATACTGCTTAGACTGCAGGCGCACCCTCTTTCGGTACTCCAGAACATCCTGCAAGAACTCAGCAAATGAATGTGCGTCAAACAGGGAGAATAAAACTCCTATTCAGAACTTATACATCTTTCAACAGTTACAAGCATAACCAAGAAAAGACGCAATATGGACCTCTAAACTACTATTATTAACATTATCACCACAATGTCTGTCCCACTAATGAGATAACTACGAATCTTTCTGCCATTTCCTAAATGTATTATTAGAATCTGAAATAATTCGAGAAAGAGAAATCGGAAGGTTCTGGAGCTCTCCCAAATGATGACGTACCA
This sequence comes from Solanum lignicaule, assembly GCA_029582545.1. NCBI lineage: Eukaryota > Viridiplantae > Streptophyta > Magnoliopsida > Solanales > Solanaceae > Solanum > Solanum lignicaule. Next base: position 59,547 of record JAJOOF010000850.1, read on the forward strand.
ATCACTAATGCCTTTAACCTACAGCAAAAGCCGCCAGTATCTTTCTAATCTCCATGTGCAAGAACATTATTGTGAAATAAAGCTAAAGCATACGATAATAGTACAAGAGATATGACAATTAGCACTTCCTTCATCCCATCTCACGTGGTTATTAAGGTAAAAGTCAAAATCTTCCTATCCTAGTAAAAGGGGGCCAAAGTAAAAGTTATAATTCATACAATTCAATAAAAGGGAACATAACCAACTAAAAGAACTTCCCAATAAAATTTGACTTGAATGCTTCCATCCCATTTTATGCGACACAAAAGTTAATTGAAATACAAAATCTCAATATTGTATGTAATATATCAGAAAAAGTGAAAAATAATACATTAAACAGCTGGATTGGCAGAAAAAATATTTCATCAAACCTAATTTTGACTAGTTAAATGCATTTAACTCCTTGCGATTGGAGATAATCGTATAATAGAATGGTGCCCAAATTTTGAGACATCCCAAGATAGAATATTGTTTTATTAATTGAGACAGCAAGGGTAAAGGAAAGTATGTTCAATGGTTCATCTTAACATATTATAATGAAAAAAAAGTCTCTCACAGAAAAATAGACACAATTGAGAATTAACATTGTTTGAATCAAAATTACCTGAATAAACATATGATACCCTTCAGTTTGGGCAGGATCAGCAGGGTTTGGCTGATCTAACAAGTCCTGGATACCAACCAGTATCTGTTTCACGGTGATGGCTGGTCTCCACCCCTACACAAGAAAAAGAAAATAATAAGCCATCATACATTGAGCACAGTCAGTAAGCAGACGAATACAAAGAAAGCAAATAGCCCACATACACTATCTTCATTGAGGATCGACAAGCAAACTGTTCCAGATGGATAGACATTGGGATGGAAAAAGCCTGGTGGGAATTTACACTTTGGCGGTTTACTCGGATAATCTTCACTGAAGTGAATTGTGAGTGGATAACAACCACCTTCCCAATCAGTCTGCAAGCATTTAATTGTCGTTAGGAGAAACAATAACAGAAAAACAAAGACGAGTTCCCCTACATCAGACAAGCATAGTACTTTCATTAAAATAGGATAATGCTACAAGATTAGCAAGCATTATATGCTCTGATATGAGGGAGGCAGGGAAGAAACCAGAAGCATAAGAGAAGCACACTCTGCAGCTTGCACGGTACATAAATCAATTGATCCATCTTAACATACATGTACTCTGCATGTTCACACTTGAAGTTTGACACTAATGCATCTACTAGGCATACACTATGTACTTCTATATGCAGAAAACCTTTTTACCACGTAGGAGTAAATAACAGAAAGCATACAACTTCTAATATGATGCCTACAACTCATAAAACTTAAGGCTTGCTACTGAACTGTGCTACTTCATATGACTATACGAGGTTCGTAGTGTTAAAATTTGAATTATCCAACTTTTCCTTAGGGGAAAGGAACGGTCCAGGGTTACTTCCATTACCCCTGGATATATGAGGAAAGAAAAAGAAATCCCATAAAAGCTTTTCCATCTTCTATTTCTTTTTCTTCCCTCTCTTGAGGCTCTGAACTTTTCTGAAGGAAGTAGCGGTGATTTCTAGAAACCTTCCCACTCATGTTCAAAAGGCGATTCACTAGAACAGGTTGATTTTTCTATTTAGATATGCCTTCCGTTATATAAACTATTAAAGGAATATATTATTATTACCACATGCTGATAAAGTCATAGATATGGAGTTTGCTACCATTCTCGAAAAAAGAACACAGAAATATGAAGTCCATGCCAAGAGTTTCAAATAGGGGGTGCAAAATCATATAGCAACAAAGGCAGACCCACATGCACCCGGTAACTTTTTAAAAAAAATCGTATATATATATATATATAGATAGTTGATAAAACGATAATATATTTGATTGTGCACCCCAGTAACCAAAAGTCTTTTTGGTGCACTGGTCGAAGTCGCCATCTCGAACCGCGACTGCGCGAGTTCGATTCCCACGAAAGGTAACGTTTTTTTTACTTTAAAATTAACTTTTTCTTTAGAGTTAACCTTTTTTAAAATTGCTTTTATTAAAACTCATTTTTGCGACCTCAACTGGCCCCGCCCCACCCCCCTTTCTTAACTCCCTTTTTTTGTCATCTCATTCCTTTCTTAATTGAAATTAAAAACAAATAAAACCCCTAGCACAATTCTAAACAAAATATACGGCTGCTAGAAAATCTACAACTTACAAGTATTCTTCACTGCATAATTGAAGTCCTACTCCTATTATCTCTGCATAAATTGGTAAGTTCTCCTTTTTAAGCGTATTTTTTTTGTAAGAATTTGTTGTTGATTCTTGTGATTTAAAATGGATAGATTTTTGACGAAACATAATTCTTCTCAACCAAGTGCTAGTTTTAGAGACAATTCTTCGCGTTTTATAGATGAGTTTGATTTGCAGTCACTTAAACCGAATCCGAGAGAAAGAATATCCATTGAGGCCTAAGTAGGGAACACCAACAACTCAAAGCACCTCATCAACATCCCTCAAGGTCTTTTCAACAATTTTGAAAAGGAAGCAACACCAACAAGAAAAATACATTATGCATTGCCAAAAGCAAATGTTTGTTTGTGAAAATCGCATAGCAATTTAAAAAAGGATCTCTATTAAAATAAGAAGCTAGTCGGAATTCTGAGGCTATTAATGGATTGGGGTGTATTTTCTTTCCCCATGCTGCGAAAGACTCTGCATAATCACCAGCAGTACAAAATGCAAATAGCTATTCAAATAATCTCTATAAACTGTAGCATTTACAGGTATAAAATAAAACTAATGCTAAACTGCAGTAACAGAACAACTCAATTTCAAGTCCATAAACCAAGGTACTTCAATCAAAACAACGCATCAACATATACTAAAAGTCAACCAAGATTAACCAAATTGGTTAACCCCTAAAATGGGTGTTCACTGAAGAAGGCTTCCCATGGTTTCCCCTCATCCTCACAAACAATTAAAGAACCAATCTTTCCCAATTCATAAGAAAGAAAACTGAACAAAGGCGAAGAATGAAAACACACCTCAGCTTTACCAGGGATAGTGCAGTGCCAAATCATCAAGTTCACTGACCCATCTGGAAGTGTCTCCGGCTTAGCAACAAAACCCTATACCCAAAATTCATCACAACAAACAAAACACAAAAACCAAAATTACAAAATCAGAAACTATAAAACTGAAGAAAATCAAGAAAAGGGTCATGAAATCAAACATGGGGATGATTCTTTCTCCAAGCTTTGCGCTCCTCAGCAAGACGACCACGAGCAATCCCTCCCGACATTGTTGTTGTTCAAGGTTAATAACTAAATGAACAGTGAACAATCCCTCAGAAGAGTTGTGTTTCTTCTTGGC
>JAJOOF010000854.1:0-99177 GCA_029582545.1 Solanum lignicaule
TAGAAAAAACAAAAACAAACATAAAAAAGTAATGGTAAAAGTTGTCTAATGAAGTATGTCAGACGAATATTATTTCTTACTTAAAACAAATATAATTTAACAACCCCCCCCCCCCCCCTCCATAATAAAAAATATGATATTTTATGTATAAACACGTGGATAGAAAGAATTTCAATACTCTTTTAACCATGCTATGTTTGGTATATACTATAGTAACAAATAAGTGGAAACTCACTTGTGACTCATATTTGTATAATCTTTTGTTTAGTACTATATAATTACATTACATCATAAAAAATATATAATATATAATAAAATTAAAGGGAAAAAATATTTATTTTTCTTGTTATATTATTACCAGTGTCCCATAGAATCAACGTGTTCCTGTTTAGGTAATTGTGACTGAATTGAGTTGGGGGGAAAAGGCAAAGGAAAAGGTTGATCTGTTGGAACAAATGAAGTTTGGGGAAGAAGGCCTGTAGGAGAATATACACTGTTGTATGAAAAAGTTGGCTTCTGATCATGTTGTTGTGGTTGGTTCTGCTTTGGAACATTTAGCTTTTCACCTTCTAATTCTCTATATTTGTTAAGATATTGTTTAAGAGAGAGAACGTAATCTTCAAACCCAAGAATTGTGATGGCCCATATAATGTCATCACCATTGATTGTCTTTCTCTTCTCACGCTGGCATTTATCAGATGCTTCTCCAGTAACAAAGCTTATAAATTCTGATACACACTCTTGAACCGTTTCTTTTGCATCTTTGGAGATCTTTCCATTTCCTGGGATTACCTTCTTCATGATTCGACCCACATTAGCTATAGGAAGGAACCGATCTTGTTCTTTATTATTATTATTATTATTATTTGGAATGATTGACATTGTAGATAATGATGTTGATGTCCGCATGGTACTACTTTCTGGACAATTTCCTCGCCTTTCATCCTCCATCTCCGCTACCTCTACCTTTTCTCACAAAAAATATATTATGTTTTTATATCATATAACATAAGTGGCATTACTAGCAAAAAGTTAGGCATCAAAATTGGAAAATTATAAGGTCCAAGATGAATTTCCAGTTGTGTAGACCCTCAGACTCGTTCTCACTTTTAAAATGATAATTAAAAATAGAAAATATTGTGTAATTTGAAAAAATAATTTGAATAATATTTAGTTAATTTTAATATACTTTTTTTCATCACAGCCTATTTTGGTACCTTATTTGTATTATGACATTATTAAGAACCCATATTATTTTTCATAGATTTATCGTTTTCATTCCACTTTAATTATTTTTATCCTCTCATTCTTGAATATTTTTAAGCCTTTCAGACCGTCAAATCTTATAAATTATGAAAAATCTATTGTTATCTTTGCTTCAAATGATCAAGTTTTTTGTCATGGCAAAAAATAAGACCATGATGGCGTCCACTACAACCAATGAGTGGACAAGCCGAAACCCAACACAGATGCAGAAGACACAAGAAAATGAAGATCTCCTCTTGGCTGGTTCGAGGTTGGAGAATCAGAATTATTTAGACTAGACTTAGTATACCAGGACATAGAACATGTTAATTTAATTAGAGAGTGGTTGTTGACATCTTAGAGCCGTAAAAAATCATGCACGTATGTTAGGCGGTCGAACTTAGTGTTTTATGTTGATGATTGGATCTTTTTGAGAGTTTCACCTATGAAGGGAGTTATGAAATTCGATAAAAAGGGCAAGTTGAGCCCTATGTACATTGGTCTTTATCGCATGTTGCGATGTACATGTCGGATTCCCTAAGAGCTAGATTTACATCAAAAGCTAGAAGCACTTCATCAACTTTTTTCATGTTTCTATGTCATGGAAGTGTTTGGAGATCCAACACGTATAATGCCGACAACCAAGTTCAAATTTCAAAGGAGCTATCTTATAAAGAAGTCCATGTTTCCATAGTAGATCATCGAATAAGAAGGTTGCAAAATCAGTATATAGCTTTTATAAAAGTGTTGTAGCGGAGCCTAAATGCTCAGGAGCTTACGTGTTAAGTTGAGGGAGACATGAAATTCAAATATCCTTATATGTCCGTTCCTTCAATGAGTAGACCAGCATTTTAGTATTCAAGGTATGTAACTTCTGTGAAATATGAGTTCTTTCATAGTTTCCTATGATGTCGCAAAAACCGTTATCATTCGAGGAAAATGTCCCTAAGGGAGGGAGGATGTGACACCCCATCCCTTGGAACATTGAAATTAACTCATACTTTTGGAATAAGAGTAAGACTTATTAACACATTATTTTTATTTTTTTCTTCTTATGCAAAAGGTATTGGATTTCTGGAAATTCTAAAATTACATGTACACCAACTTCCGTGTTTGATCGGGCTACAAGTTGTGCATTTTTTTCCTAGAGAAATTACTATACAAAGATCAGCGCTAGGAGATGACAACAACTACTATGCCTTAGTCCTAAACACGAACCAAGAAAACGAAAAAATCAACACAAATAAATAACTAGATCCAACATCTACCTACATACATAACTAGATCCAACATCTACCTACATTACAACAGGTGTGTACTATAGGGGTTTGCAAAGAAATGTTCCCTTGAAATTAACTTCGATTTCTTAAAATGGCAACCAATAAGACTACTCAAAATTGTTGGTGCTCCGCTTGGATTTGCCTGAGGAATCTTACGCGCAAAGATAACGTTATCCAGGACCATCATGTTTAGCAAACTTCAGCAACTCTGAGGATTTAGAACATGCATGTGGCAGATAATATCACCCTCTTTTATTCCCGGATTTTGCATCACTATGCGAAGAACACGACGTACAAGACCCTTGTAGACACGTTCATTTGTAGTACCATCTCCATTTATCCAAGGCAATATTGGCTTACACAAATGCAAACATGTAGAGCGGAGATCATATGGTTCTTCTGGATGATTTCTTGTGGGTGAACTAGCTTCAGTAGGCCGACAACCTTTTGCCTCATTATTGGTTTGCTTTTCACTTGAAGGTTCAACAACCGCTTTAGGAAGATTAAGAATTGTGACTTTGTGTACCTTATCAGAATTTCCACGTATTTCCTTCTGCAACTCCACATCTTTATGATTTTCTCCATTATGTGTAGCAGACTCCTAATCTGTTTTAGCCTCAGAATCTTCATAAGGAGATGATGTAGCATCTTCATGAATAGCAGCCACTGGAATCAAAAAGTACTTGGAACGATATAAAGAATCAACCACCCGAATAGAGTCGTAAGCATTGACCTTCAAAACGCGTCCAAATGCTTCTAGCACCTCAATGACAGCCTCAGAAAGCTTTTTATCTTGCATCTTTAGAATCCTCGAGATATATTTCATGCACAAACCTTGGTCACCAGCCACTTGGATAGCTGAATAAACAGATCTAAACATTTCTGAATATACCAGAGAGTTCTGTTCCACACAAGAACCAAAGGAACAAACACGTTCAGCATAGGTCGTCATGGCTTGCCATGGTGACTCGGTCAGAGAAACTGTGGTATATGGGACCCCGCTATCATGAAGTTCATTTACTTGGTCATCTGAGTCGAATGAGACACTGCCAATATCAGTGGCTTGATGATCTTTAACAGATTGTGCACAAGTATAGTTATCACTGTCTTTGAGTTAATCCATAATTTTTATTCTTGAAAGTGTAGCATGCCTCAAGCACAACCTAATTCCTGGAAAACCTTTTGCCTGGCGTGAGCAAAGCTCACTATCACTAGCCATTGAAGTTTTTATCTTATTATACCTGTCACTGTAAGAAAATTCATTGTCATCATTCTTGCGTTTAGATGTCCGGGAGTCCTCAACCTCTTTAACACCTTCATCGGGTAGGCATGGTGCAATAGATAACTCTCCTAAAGAAAGCAGAGCAAGAAGGTGGTAAACATCTCCACACTGCAAATCCGTTGTAAGATCCACCCCTTCAGCAATCAATTCCTTCTCTCTTTCACAAAGCCAGCTAGCAAACTTAGCAGCTCTTTTTCCGGTATCACTTGGGAATGGAGAAAATTCTATACAATTCAAGACGGTTTGAGAAAGGACAAAAGGACAATTGGAAATGCCCCCAATCAAAACTTTTTTCTCTCTGAGGTAGTTGAAAGCAGCAAAGAGATCATGCTCAGAATAGCGCCTTAAAGTTCAGCAAGCAAGGTTGGCACAAGTGGAGACTTTGAGCTACAGAGAAATATAAGCTTAAATAGCTCTGCAGCATTAGCAACTGCTGCTGATTCATATAATCGTTTACTGATGGGGATGCCACCAATTGTGAGATTCACATACTTCTGAGGGATCCTATTTGAGCTTATTGGTGTACCAGAATCTTCAGTATTTTCACTAAAATTATCAACATATTGGCCACAAGAAACTGGTAAAACTGACTGAGGACCACAAGAACCATATCTTTCATCAGTATTAACATCTGAGCTATTATCAAAGAAAGGCTGAACATCTTTCAAGGTCTCCGATTTGGATATCTTTTTGTAACGCAGAGCATCTTCCAGGACCAATTTTATATTGGCATCATCAAAGTTATCCCATGGATCTTGAGAGAGGAAGTTCGAGGTATTTTTAAGACAATAACACTGTGTTGCTTGATGACCCTCATGGTTCAATTTTTTATCTTTGGATTTCTCAAGGTAATCCATATAATGCTGACTAAGCACATTACACAGTCTCATAATAGAGTTTCTGAACTGTCGATTTGTTCTCAATAATGCCATTCTCCTTCTGCAGGCATCAGGCGGTGCTGGAAGATTATGAAGCTTTCCCTAGTCTACACGATTGAATTTTTCTCCAAGAGAAGCTCGGTGTCTTGCATATTCGATCACCAGTTGCCTATCTACATCATTTGTCCACCAGAACCTTCCCTTGCGTGTAGGCTTCACTCTTGACAAGGCAATTTTATCAAGAAAAGCATGTCCTACCCCATCATCTTCAGGTAATTCTGACTCTTCAGCAGCTACCACGTCATCTCGAAGGTGATATCCCTCCAAGCTGCATGTTTGTGCACATGAAGTAGACGGGAAAGAGGTTTGTTCCTCGTTGACTATTTGGCTCAATGGCTGGGGCTGTGTCCAAACTCGGTACCAGCCTCCGCAGGCTTTGATGATTTCCTTGTTACAGGTCTTTTCCTTTTCTTTGGAGATAATGTAGGTGTACCTTGATGCGGCTGAATTTCGCCCTTTCCACCATCTGAAGCTTGATCAAAGCTGGTAAGTCATCGTTTATCATGATAGACATGAAGAACCTGCTCCAAAGTCAAATTCAGATCTTTAGCAATCTCCTTACATTCCTTGAATGAAAGTTTCCTCTGTGAGCCATCATTAATAACACGCTTAAGGAGTTCAGCCCGCTGATCAGCTATCGTAACTCTGACTGAGGCCCATGATCGGAAAAGAAATACCTCATTAACTGTGCAGCCAGGGAATGCATGCAAAGCAGCTTTACGATCACTAGCAGAATAGCAATACTCTAAAGTGTTCTAGTATTCCTCAACAGTTTTTTTACTTGAAAGAACAAAATCATGTCTGATTTGAGGGCGAAGATCTGGATAATGAATAGAATGAGATGAACCCACTAAGCAAACAGGTTCCCCGATGTAAGGTTTAAGCTCCAATACGTGAGTTTATGAGGGATATTTGCAGTGTTTTCTGGATGTCCACCACATACAAGCCTAATCAACTTCAAATGTCGCAAAATGTCAATCAATGATGATAGTCGGACCAGTCGCTCGGATATCCATCAGATGCTTGTACTCCAACAGAGGAAGATCAGAAAGGCAAAACCTATTTTTACATTTCTCGATCGTATCCTCAAACTTTTGAGTAGAGCCAACAACTTGTAAGAATAGTTCAAGCAGCATGGCCTTAATAGCTACATTTAAATCAATTAATTTAGATGTACTATGAGGATTTTTTAGGTCATGACCATCTTTAAAAGATGACAAAACATCTTCACAACCAGGCAAACTGTTCACATATTCCCATAGATAAATGTGAAAAATCTTTGTGCGAACCATCTTGGCCAGTACAAATCCATTTGTACGCATAGCTTCAGCTCGCTCAGCTTGGTTCAATTTTGTGCTTTGATGTGTCCTAGTGAGATCATTCAGTTGAGGAAATGGCTCTCCCTTTTTCAATTGAGAAGAGGCTTGAGTGCTGATGTATGTTTCAAAAGACCTGAATCTCTCATGAATCTGTTCAGCAGATACGCTAGAAATTGAAGGTGTAAAACAACATGTATCTTACGACTGTGGTTACAATTTATTAGAATAGGGACATAAACAACAATAAGTTTACAATGTCCTCCTTGCAAGAGCTTATTCAGACAACGATCTAAGGTCTTTCTGTTTGTCTCTGTCGTCTTCTCCTTCTCAAGATCCTGAAGCCGTATGTACAACTCTGATTTGACCAGGAACTTCTCCTCCTATAGAAATTTAAGTATCCACTGCTCCCTCTTTGCACTGGTTGCTTCCAATGTGAGACAGGGATACCTCAGATAAGATCGGCGTCTTGGAGGCATCAGCACAGCAAGAGCCAGTTCATCTTCTGGCGCAACATATGATGCTGATGCACCACTATCTGCAACTCTGCATCAGAAGTGGTATTGCTTACCTAAGAAATGATGTTTTATTACAATGCACAAAGTCTTATGTTAAGTGTTAAATTCAAGAAAGTTGCTAAATAAAAGTCAGCAAAGGTTATTGTAAATGCCGTTAAGGAATTCTCTGAATTTTTTTGCCAAACTTATCTGAAACTTTATCCTTGTATATAAAGATTAGAATTCCTATTACCTATCATATCGAATGTATACGAGTCTAGTTTCCAACACACTAAAATATTTGTCCATAAGACTTCAGAATAGAGAGTTATGCGCAATTTCATTAGATTGCACAAGAAGGCAACTCAAAGTGGGCCCTCTAACTTTAAGTTTTTGGTCATTATAAAAGACCACTATCTTCGTCATTTCTTCATAAAAAAATAACTAAAAACCCAGAAAAAAATGATAAATATACCTTGCAATACTGCTTGGATGCTTAGATTCTCAACTTGGATGTTTAACAGAAGTTGCTCTACATCGCAAGCTCATCGTTGTAGGATCCTTTTCTTGTCGATTTAGGCTCGGTTTCATGTTGATACCTGGTGGCAGAATCTTGATATTATTATTTCAGACATTTTTGTTGAGGTAATCATATTTTAAGGATCCTCCCTTATAATTCCATATCCTAGTATCATTTTTATAGATTTTTGAGCCACATGGTGGTGTTTTTGATATTTTGGTTGTGGGCAGGCCCTTCGTCATAGTTTGCTTGGCTGTTATGATTGGGTAGTGATGGTGTTAAAGTAACGGAGGTAATGGGTTGGGGGGTTTGGTGTGATTCTTATTAGAGTCACATACGATAGTTGTCGACTGGAATAGCGTGAAGTATGCCTAATTGTGTTGCCTCGGGAGCTTATCGCACCTTTGAGATGTTGTTGGAATATATTCAATGGAATTAGTTGCTGATTATTGGTGTTATTTGCCTCATTTTTTTTGTTTTAACTTTGTTGGTCACGAGTGTGGCAATAGCGCCTTATTGATTAGTCATGGCTCATTCTTACAGCCTCGCTTATTTTTGCATTGTTGTATTACTTTTTGTTGGCTAAACTTCATAGAGACAACTTTTGGGATTTGGTTGAAAGGTATGTTAAGGATATTATTTTTCTTCTTGCATGATCCTAATGGCCTAAGATTTTTATGGCCGGTGTATTGTAATTATTTTACATGTAGCATTGTTCTATTGAGTTGGTTACGACCATATGATATAATGTCTATCGGCGACATTCTTCTCCTTGCTTAGTGGCCTAGAAAAGCATTTTATGATTGTGTTTTGATTTATTATGATTACTTGTTAATTTTTGTGATATTTTATAGTCTCGCTGCAACCTATGATCTTGTATTTGCCTCAGCAGACATAGATACTACAGGGATCTTAAGAACACATATTGATTTTTATACCATGCCTATGGGCCGGGTAGACCAAGCCTATGGATCAGGTAGACCGCGTGCCTACGGGCTAGGTAGGTTGTACGTATCGGGCATCATATATGTATTGTACCATTGATGGCACATGAACATTCATAAAGTTCAGATAAGATTACAATTGGGATCAAGGCAAGGGGGGGCTAATATGGGCATTTAACGATTGGTTGTGTTTGTTCGGACTTATATTGATTGTGTGTTTTTAGTACCTATCAGTCCTATGGGGGCCTGGTCATTTTATTGCTTGTTATGTCTTTATATTTTATTATTGAAGGGAGATAATGTATTGTACTTGAGTTTCACCCCTACTCTTTTCATTCATAACTTATACTTTTATTTCAGCTTTGAGTTTACCTTAAATGCTCGATACATTATTTTTATCGAAGCACCTTGTAGGGGGGCGCTGTATTCATGCCTACAGGTCTTGAGTTATGACTAGACACACCTTCCGAGTAGCACAGCCGCCTGTCCATTTGATTGGTTGACTTCTTTCTTCAAGGGTTGCTAGAGTTCTAGAGGTTTGCTTGTTTTGCTGTTTTTAGATTTTGGGTTGGCTAGGGCCTTTTCTTGTCCAGGTATTATATTCACAGAGGCTTGCAGACTAGTTTATTGGGTTTTATAGACATGTTATTGGCCATGTGGGACTTGATTTTTGGTTGGCTGATGTTTGATAGCTACTTGACATATTGGTTAGTTATGTACCTATTTTTATCTTCTGTATAGAGATCATGGTGGCTTTGATGGCCCACATAGCGTTTATTCTTTCCAAGATTTCATGGTTGCTTCGACCGCCAAAATAGGCTTCTGTGTAGCTGGTTATTGCTTGTTATAAACTATTGGGAGTAGTTGTTTTCTTTGAAGACATGTTGACAAGAGCCAAGATATAATTGTTTGTTTTCTTGACTGTGTGCTGCTGTCATGCACCATTAGTAAGTGGTTTAGCAGGATCGGCTCAGGCCTATGTTTTGACATTATGTGCCAGATGCACCCCTTGAGTTTGGGGCAAGACACTATGAATGGGAGAGAGGTGTGCTATTGTCGAGCTCTCATTAGCATATCCTCCTCGATAATTGCACATGCATGTTTTCTATGTACGGTCAATAATGTCGCCTGCTAAGATGACATTAGGATGCATGCAAATGAACTCATTCTTGGATGGCATGAGGTTACTGCTAATTAACCCAAAGTAATAGCGGGAGGCGATGTTCATGTCCTTGTTTCTTATCTTCACTTTGTCAGCCATCCACAGAGGAGTAATATCATATATGAGGGGTGGCAGCCACCCCTTGAGTGCATCAAAGCCTTGCTTCATCCAGAGCTTGTATAAGTCGGCCCTGTTGCCATTTGTGACCAGGATATCCCTAATGGGACCTGTGTGACACTACACCATTTTCTCTTGGATCTCAACCTCCTCCGAGGGTTTCCATACAACTCCCTTTCTTTTCTTGAGCAAGTCCTTTGCATAAGTCGTGTAGAATTCCCTAATCTAAGATGAGACATACAAGGGTCGAGCTCTTGTGAACCGCTCAAACCTGTGGAATTTAATTTTATCCCAGATGGTAGGGTAGTCACTAATCACCTCATCAGTTGACAGTCGCGTCTCTTCAAGAATTATTCGTTCTCCTTCAGCTTTTGAGCCTATTGACAGATTTTTGAGCTATGATAGGGTGTACGCGGGAGGCATGTGAATGTGAGGTTTGTGGCACTTTGGATCAGATGTTCGTCTTCTTCTTTGCCATAAGCTTCTTTTCGGCCTCGATCAAATGTGTGCAGGAGCGCAAAGTGTTTTCTTATTGAGGAGCCTTAGAGGGCTCATTTCTTTTTCGAAACTGTCCGAAAAATTAAAAAAAATTATTTTTTCCTCGTAAATGTACGAAACATATAAAAATCAAGAAAAGAACATCAAAATATCTCAAAAAATTCTCAAACTGCACCAATGACCTTAAAATTTCGAAAAACATTACACTTTTTCGTAAATGACCGAAAAATAACAAAAAAATTATTTTTTGCTCAAAAATGTCCGAAAGAAATAAAAATAAAGAAAAGTACATCAAAACACCTCAACAAATTCTCAAACTACACCAATGACCTTAGAATATTGAAACAAAAAAATGATCAAAATTTTACTCTTTTTCGTAACTGTCCGAAAAATAACAAAAAAAATTATTTTTCCTCGTAAATGTAGAAACATATAAAAATCAAGAAAAGTACATCAAAACACCTCAAAAAATTCTCAAACTGCACAAATGACCTTAGAATATCGAAACAAAAAAATGATCAAAATTTAACTCTTTTTCGTAACTGTCTGAAAAATAACAACAAATTAATTTTTTCCATGTAAATGTGCGAAATATATACAAATCAAGAAAAGTACATCAAAACACCTCAAAAAATTCTCAAACTATACCAATGACCTTAAAATATCGAAACAGAAAAATAATCAAAATTTTACTCTTTTTCATCAATGTCCGAAAAATAAAAAAATAAAAATTCCTCGTAAATGTACGAAACCTATAAAAATCAAGAGAAGTACATCAAAACACCTCAAAAAACTCTCAAACTACACCAATGACCATAGAGTATCGAAACAAGAAATTGATCAAAGTTTTACACTTTTTCGTTACTGTTCGAAAAAAAACAAAAAAATTAATTTTTCCTCGTAAATGTATGAAACACATAAAAATTAAGAAAACAACATCAAAACACCTCGAAAAATTCTCAAACTGCACCAATGACCTTAGAAATAGCGAAAAAAAAGTTATCAAAATTTTACACTTTTTCGTAACTATCCAAGAAATAACTAAAAAATTAATTTTTACTCGTAAATGTATGAAACATATAAAAATCAACAAAAAGACATCAAAACACCTCAAAAAATTCTCAAACTACACCAATGACCTTAGAATATCGAAACAAAAAATTGATCAAAATATAACTCTTTTTCGTAACTGTTCAAGAAATAACTAAAAAAAATAATTTTTCCTCGTAAATGTACGAAACATATAAAAATCAACAAAAGTACATCAAGTAAGCCAAACATATGCTAGTCACTAACCTTCGAGCCTGAATGCAAGAAATCACCCCAACCGGTGTGCGACTATAAAAGCCCTGCCACACCACCGGCGGAATACCGGGCATGGCTAAGGTAACGGTCTTGGCATAACAACCAAAATCGCTCGATGAGAGGATAACCAGTCCATGCCCAGAATCAGGTCGAAATCCAACATATCAAGTAAAATAAGATTAGCCCGAGTGTCTCACCTGTGAATAAATACCAAACAAGATCTAAAGATCTTATCCACTACTAAAGAATCACCTACTGGGTCGAAATGCGTAACGACACTACTAAGGGCTCAAGGATCATATTCAATCGAGAAGAACAATAAACAGATACATAAGAATAAGTGGAGCCTGGATCAAATAAAGATGAGGCAGGCTGATGACATTAAAGTATCGTACATGTAATCACATCGTCTAAAGCCTCGACCTCTACTCTAGTTGGAGTTGCATAAAAGTGACCCTAGGTGCCTCTACCCCATGCATCAACTCTGCCACCTGTCCTGCCTTCCTAAGGACCTCCCCGTACACCCTGAAGACCACCCCGACGATCCTGATCCTGACCTCCTCTAGTTGGAGGTACTGCTGCTGGTGTGGGTCTAGCTAGTTGTGGAGCTGGTGTGGCTGACCTACATAAAGGACACTCTCTAGACCAATGATCAAGCTCGCAACTGGAGGCCGGCCACCCCGGCCTGAAGAACCTGACTGAGAACCACCTCGACCCTGACTAGGACCTGCACTAGAGCCACCCTGACGGTGTTGGTCACCCTCTGTAGTATGAAGCGATGTCTGGAATGGGTGATTGGACTAATCCTGCTGGAACCTCTAGCGGGGCCTGTCATGTGAGTCTCTAGGCCTGAAACAAGGCCCTCTGTGACTATCATCCTGCCAGGCCCTCTTGCTGCTGCCCCTTTGGGCCTCGCGACAGAGCTGCTCAAGAGTGTGAGCATGGTCCACAACATCAAGAAAGGAACAGCTCACTGAAACCATGCACTGAGTCTTTATGCATAATTGTAGCCTCAAACTCTAACAAAACACTGAACCCTCTCCTCCTCCTCCGTCGGTAAGATCATAGTAGCATGACGGGAGAGCTCGTGGAATTTGGCCTCATACTCAGATATAGTCATAGAGCCTTGATCCAACCTCAAAAAATCATCACGAAGCTGATCTGTGATGCTTTGCGGGATAAACCGAGCCTAGAATGCCTTAGAGAACTCTACCCAAGATACCGGTAGAGACCCAACTGGCCTGGTCTCCAAATAAGAATGCCACCACTTATTGGCAGGCCCATCTAACTGATAAGCAGTGAAGTCAGCCCCTCTCGCCTACCAGACCCAAAGTATGTAGTTGTTCCCAGCAAGTAGTAAGGAACTCATGGAAATCCTCTCTAAAAGCCCTAGAAAACCTCGGCGGTGACAATCTCATAAACACCTCGAGCATCTTCTGCCCTCAAAGTGGCAAGATCCCATCTAAAACATCTGGCTGGGCGGTGGCAGGTGTCGGTGGCTGCTGAACCTCTAGAACCACTAGGGTGGGATGACCCTGCGGTGCCGAAACTGGAGCTGGTGCTAGAGTTGGGGCTGGAGCTGAAGCCTGTTGTTGTATACCCCATTTGGCCGCTAAAATTTGGGCGAGCATCCCCTGTCGGTCAGGAGCGACGGCTGGTGAGGGTGGTAGCTGGGTTGGTCCCGGTCCCACCGGTTGAGGAGGAACATGATCTACCTGAGGTTTCGCCTCCGACTCTGGAGTCCTCTCTCTATCTCGAGCTGGTGCTGCAGCCCTGCCTCGACCTCTAGATTGGCCTCTACCCCTAGTTGGGGCTCTATTCGCGGGCTCAGGTGCATTACCCCCTACCGCTCCTGCGCGCGTGCGAGCCATCCTGTGAAAGAGTGAAACAAATGAGATTCCATGAAACCAATTTAGACATACAATGCACAAAAATGATACAAAACAGGGAATCTTCCTAACGACATCATGTAACCTCCCGAAGATAAGTCACAAACGTCTCCGCACCGATCCGCCGGACTCTACTAGACTTTAGCTCTGTACAAGTGAGACCGGTGAACTTGGGGATCTGATACCAACTTGTCATGACCCGATTCCTCAAGTCATGATGGCACCTGCGTATCTCGAAACAACTAGTAATGGGATTGAGGGTAGAAAACTAAACCCAACAACACAATAATAATAACAACAGGAATCACATATGGAAGGGCGAAAGCAAGCCAAAACTATGTACAAATAAAATATCCCTCCCAGAACCTGGAAGTCACAAGTACAGAGCTACTAATAAAATGAGTACAAGTCCCAAAAGTGGACCACATAAACAAGACTGTCTCAAAAAGCAAAAGACAGGTCAATATAAAAATACAGAAGGAGACGGGCAAATCCAGGACGCTAAGTGCTCACCCTCGCCTCCTAATATGACTGCAGGTGGCTCGAAATCAACGATGATAGCTGGTGCTCGGACCTGCCTCACGAAAACAGATGCAGAGTGTAGTATGACTACGAAAATGACAGGTACCCAGTAGGCATCATAGGCCAACTTAGCAAGAAAGGCAAAAGTAATATGAAATGCGAGAATCTAACATACAAACAGAAATAAGAAGGAGGGAACATCTAATAGGTATGCAGTCTGATCCCTTGAAGCTACTCAGTTGGTATCGTAGGAAATTCCTTGTCTATATCTACTTTGTTACTTGTTTCCTCGTGTGTTTGTTGGAGATCAATGTATAGTGGTGGCCTGAAGAATTTGTCATTGCATATTTTGTTACATTGGTATACCCCCCATCAAATATACAAATCAAATAACAACTTGGATTTGGTTACTGGTTTTGTCCTGGGAAAATGATTTTCTTGGCCTTAAAGAGTGAGGGTCATTTAACATGTTATATGTGTACTGGAAGGTTAAGTGGCAAGTGATTGACTAAGGATCTATTTGTGTATTGATGTTAAAGTTCACCATCTTTTGTTATGTTGTTTTGATAATTGAAAAATGCTTCAAGTTTAAGGGTAAAGAAACTGAGGCAGATTATGTAAGAACTTAAAGTCTCGAACCTAACTTTGATAATGAAACAAATCAGTAATCAACTCGTTGACTGTAAGTTGTAAGTATCTTCAAGTTAAATGTATTGCAACCAGCTTAAAAGGTTATGTATTTTCTGCATTTCCAAGTAATGGTTTTCCTTGTTTATTTGCTTTAAAAATCATAGATGGTAAAGTAGTACTGGTTAGATGGTAAGCCTAGATGACCTGCACCTTTGCTTTATTCATTACAAAAAAAATCTTAGCTTAGTGATAAGGAGCATATAAAATACACAAAAGTATCTGCATTAGTTACAGGGGTAGGGCATTCCAGCTAAACAAATTAACTAAACAGTTGGACTTCAGATAAGAGGTTTGAGTTTTTGTGCTAGCAAAGCATCTGGTATTGCTTTTTGTCCATAAATACCAAAAAATGACTAATGGGACCATTCCCCAAATCTTTATGTTGATTTTATCAACTCTCCAAAAATACCAACTTTCATAGGCTTGCTTCACTGTCTGAGGCATGACCCGTTTCAATCCAAAAGCTATAAGGAAGAAGTTCCAAGCTTGAGTAGTAATTGCAATGTAGAAGGACATGGTTGATACTTGCTGAGTTTTGCTAACACAAATAGCACCAGTGTGAGTTCTTTTGCATAGGTTGTCTTGGGTTAGACATGTCCCTCTTACAAATGTAAAGTGTGTGGTTTCATATTCTTTAGAAACTTACATAGTTGACCAATATAATTTTTTTCCCTAATCTTTAATGCTCTCTCTTTACCTCTATTTATTACAGGAAACATATGAAGAAATCTTACGGGAAAAATGGTATCTCAATCTGATATTGATCAAGTGAAGCATATTACCAAGCTGCGGGTGGAGAAAACAAGAGAAGAATATACAGTCTTGGATCTGAAGCGAAAAATTACTACAAGCATAAGCTTTGTGCCTCATCATATGTACGACCTTCAGTTTCTCAATCAACATCAACAACAAATATTGATGAATTTGTAAAGGAAATGCTTCCTACACTTACTAATCATTTTCTTCCTGTTATTATGGAGCGGGTACAAGCAGTGATTAATCCTGTTGACAATCCATCACCTTTGACCCCTATAGTGCCTCCTCCTGCTACTACTAATGAGAAAGAGGTTGATCCCTTAGTTTCAAGTGACGATGATGCTATCCCATAGTTCCCTGCAGCTTTAACTTTTGATCTTGTCTGTTGTTTTGGAAATTACAAATTGTGCAGTAACAATAGTTTATGAATGTAGCTGCTATTAAGAATAGTTGATACATTGCTTTTGATGTTTTGCACTAAAAATATGTGATTTGAATTTTGCTATCTACATATTTTGAATAGTCTAAGTATTATTTCATGTGAATGTTGGTTATTTTAGGGGTATTTAATAATTGTCATTTAATTTATTTCAGCAGTATAGATTTAAAATAAATAAATAAAATTATTTTAAAAGAAATTGTTTAGCAACAAATTTAATAATGATTTGGTCGTTTCTATAAAAAAAATATTGGCGACGGACTAGCGACGAACTTTTAAGTGGAAAATGTGCAGAATATTTTCCGACAGATTAGTGACCGACACTCCGTCGCGAAGTTATCCAAAGTGATGAAATAAATTATGAAATTTGCAACGAATTATATAAGTATAATTGGAATTAAATTAAATGATCAAGAAGAGTACATCAAAACACCGCAAAAAAAAATTCACACTGCACCAATGGCATTAGAATATTGCAACAAAAAAAATGATCAAAATTAAACTATTTTTCATAACTGTCTGAATAATAACTAAAAATTTAATTTTTCGTCGTAAATGTACAAAACATATAAAAATCAACAAAGGTACATCAAA
The DNA here is from genome assembly GCA_029582545.1 of Solanum lignicaule. Taxonomy (NCBI): domain Eukaryota; kingdom Viridiplantae; phylum Streptophyta; class Magnoliopsida; order Solanales; family Solanaceae; genus Solanum; species Solanum lignicaule. The sequence continues at coordinate 15,995 of JAJOOF010000854.1, forward strand.
ACACCTCAAAAAATTCTCAAACTGCACCAATAACCTTAGAATATGGGGAAAAAATGATCAAAAATTTACTCTTTTTCAAAACTGTACGAAAAATAACAAAAAATTTAATTTTTCCTCATAAATGTCCGAAAGATATAACAATCAAGAAAAGTACATCAAAATACCTCAAAAAAATCTCAAACTTCACCAATGACCTTAGAATATCGAAACAAAAAAATAATCAAAATTTTAGTCTTTTTCGTAACTGTCTAAAAAATAACAAAAAAATTAATTTTTCCTCGTAAATGTACGAAAAATAAAAAAATTAAGAAAAGTACATTAAAACACCTCAAAAAATTCTCCAACTGCACCAATTACCTTAGAATATCGAAACAAAAAATTGATCAAAATTTTACTCTTTTTTGTAAGTGTCCGAAAAAGAACAAAAAAATCATTTTCCTCGTAAATGTCCAAACATATAAATATCAAGAAAAGTACATCAAAACACCTCAAAAATTTCTCAAACTTCACCAATGACCTTAGAATATCGAAACTAAAGAATGATCAAAATTTTACTCTATTTCGTAACTTTCCAATAAATAACAAAAAATTTAATTTTTCCTCGTAAATGTATGAAACATATAAAAATCAAGAAAAGTACATCAAAACACCTCAAAAAATTCTCAAACTGCACCAATGACCTTAGAACAATGAAACAAAAATATGATCAAAATTTTAATCTTTTTCGTGACTGTCTGAAAAATAACAAAAAAAACATTTTTTTCCTCATAAATGTATGAAAGATACAAAATGAAGAAAGGAACATCAAAACACCTCAACAAATTCTCAAACTGCACCAATGACTTTAGAATATAGAAACAAAAAGATAATCAAATTTTACTATTTTTCTTAATTGTCCGAAAAATAACAAAAAAATTAATTTTTCTTCGTAAATGTACGAAATATATAAAAATCAAGAAACGTACATTCAAACACCTTAAAAAATTCTCAAATTTCACCAATTACCTTAGAATATCGAGAAAAAAAATGTTCAAAATTTAACTCTTTTTCATAACTATCCGAATAATAACAAAAAAATTAATTTTTCTTCGTAAATGTATGAAACATATAAAAATCAAGAAAAGTACATCAAAACACCTCAAAAAATTCTCAAACTGCACCAATGACGTTAGAGTATCGAAACAAAAAAATGAAATAAATTTTACTCTTTTTCGTGACTGTTCGAAAAATAATAAAAAAAATTAATTTTTACTCGTATGAAACATATAAAAATAAAGAAAATTACATCAAAACAACTGAAAATATTCTCCAACTGCACCAAGGACCTTGGAATATCGAGAAAAAAATGATCAAAATTTACTCTTTTTTGTAACTGCCCGTAAAATAACAAAAAATTAAATTTTCCTCATAAATGTCCGAAAGATATAACAATCAAGAAAAGTACATCAAAATACCTCAAATAATTCTAAAACTGCACCAATGACATTAGAATATCGAAACAAAAAGATAATCAATTTTTAACTCTTATTTGTATCAGTCCGAAAAATAACAAAAAATTAATTTTTCCTTGTAAATGTACGAAACATATAAAAATCAAGAAAAGTACATCAAAACACCTCAAAAAATATTCAAGTTGCACCAATGACCTTGGAATATAAAAGCAAAAAAATAATCAAAATTTTACTCTTTTTCGTAACTGTCTAAAAAACAATAAAAAAATTATTTTTTCCTCGTAAATGTACGAGACATATAAAAATCAAGAAAAGTACATCAAAACATATCAAAAAATTCTCAAACTGCACCAATGACCTTAGAATATCAAAACAAAAAAATGACCAAAATTTACATCTTTTTCCTAACTGTCCGAAAAATAACAAAAAAAATTATTTTTACTCGTAAATTTACTAAACATATAAAAATCAAGAAAAGTACAGCAAAACACTTCAAAATATTCTCAAACTGCACCAATGACCTTAGAATATCGAACCAAAAAATTGATTAAAATTTTACACTTTTTCTTAACTGTACGAAAAATAACAAAAAATTTAATTTTTCCTCTTAAATGTACGAAACATATAAAAATCAAGAAAAGTACATCAAAACGCCTCAAAAAATTCTCAAACTGCACCAATGACCATAGAATATCAGAAAAACACTGATCAAAATTTTACTCTTTTTCGTTACTTCCCGAAAATGAACAAAAAAATTCATTTTTCCTTGAAAATATACGAAACATATAAAAATCAAGAAAAGTACATCAAAACACCTCAAAAAATTCTCAAACAACACCAATTATCTTAGAATATCGAAACAAAAAAAAATGATCAAAATTTTACTCATTATCATAACTTTCTAATAAAAAACTAAAAAAATTAATTTTTCCTCGTAAATGTACAAAACATATAAAAATCAAGAAAATTACATCAAAACACATCAAAAAATTCTCAAACTGCACCAATAACCTTCGGATATCGAAACAAAAAAATGATCAAAATTTTACTCTTTTCCCTAAATATCCAAAAAATAACAAAAAAATTAATTTTTCCTCGTAAATGTCTGAAAGATATAAATATCAAGAAAATTACATCAAAACACCTCAGAAAATTCTCAAACTGCACCAATGACTTTAGAATATCGAAACGAAAAGATGATAAACTTTTTACTTTTTTACTAACAGTAAAAAAAATAACAAATTGTTTTTGTTTCCTCGTAAATGTCCGAAAGATATAAAAACCAAGAAAAATACATCAAAACACCTCAAATAATTCTTAAACTGCATCAATGACCTTAGAATATCGAAACCAAATAATGATCAAAATTTTACTCTTTTTCGTAACCATCCAAAAAATAACCAAATATTTCATTTTTCCTCGTAAATTTATGAAACATATAAAAATGGAGAAAAGTACATCAAAACACCTCAACAAATTCTCAAACTGCACCAATGACCTTAGAATATCGAAACAAAAAACTGATCAAAATTTTACGCTTTTTCGTAACTATCCAAAAATTAACAAAAAAAATAATTTTTCCTCTTAAATGTTTGAAACATATAAAAATCAAGAAAAGTACATCAAAACAACTTAAAAAATTCTAAAACTGCACCAATGACCTTAGAATGTCGAAACAAAAAATATGATCAATATTTTTCTCTTTTTCGTAATTGTTCTAAAAATAATAATAAATTTAATTTTCTTCGTAAAGTTCTGAAAGATATAAAAATAAAAAAAAGTACATCAAAATACCTCAAAAAATGCTCAAACAGTACCAATGACCTTAGAATATCTAAACAAAAAAATGATCAATATTTTACTATTTTTCGTAAATGTCTGAAAAATAACAAAAAATATCAGTTTTCCTCGTAAATATACGAAACATATAAAAATCAAGAAAAGTACATCAAAACACCTCAAAAAATTCTCAAACTACACCAATGACCTTAGAATATCGATACAAAAAAATGAGAATTATTTTTACTCTTTTTCTTAACTATCCGAAAAATAAAATAAAATTTAATTTTTCCTCGTAAATGTCCGAAATATATAAAAATCAAGAAAGTACATCAAAACACCTCAAAAAATTCTCAAATTTCACCAATGACCATAGAATATCGAAACAAAAATGATCAAAATATTACTCTCATTCTTAACTGTCCGAAAAATAACAAAAAAAAATCATTTTTCCTCGTAAATATACGAAACATATAAAAATCAAGAAAATTACATCAAAACACCTCAAAAAATTCTCAAACTGCACTGATGACCATAGAATATCAAAAATAAAATGAGAAATTTATTTACTCTTTTTCAAAACTGTCCGAAAAATAACAAAACATACAACTTTTTCTCGTAAATGTCCGAAAGATATAAAAATCAAGAAAGTACAATAAAACACCTCAAAAAATTCTCAAACTGCACCAATGACCTTAGAATATCGAAACAAAAAAATGATCAAAATTTTACTCCTTTTCGTACCTGTTGGAAAAATAACAAAAAAATGATTTTTTCCTCATAAATGTACGAAACATATAAAAATCAAGAAAAGTACATCCAAACAACTCAAAAATTTCTCAAACTGCACCAATGACCTTAGAATATTGAAATAAAAAAAGGATCAAATTTTTTCACTTTTTTGTAACACTCCGTAAAATAAAAAAATAATTAATTTTTCCTCGTAAATGTACGAATCATATAACAATCAAGAAAAGTACATCAAAACACAACAAAAACTTTTCAAACTGCACCAATGACGTTAGAATGTCGAAACAAAAAAATGATCAAAATTTAACTCTTTTTTGTAACTTTCAAAAAAATTAATTTTTCCCCGTAAATGTACGAACCATATAAAAATCAAGAAAAGTACATCAAAACAACTCAAAAAATTCACAAACTGCACCAAAGACCTTAGAATATCAAAATAAAAAAATGATAAATTTTTTTCTCTTTTTTGTAACACTCCGTAAAATAAAAAAATAATTAATTTTTCCTCATAAATGTACGAAACATATAAAAATCAAGAAAAGTACATCAAAACACGACAAAAAAATTTCAAACTGCACCAATGACCTTAGAATGTCGAAAAAAAAAAAATGATCAAAATATTACTATTTTTGTAATTGTACGAATATTAACAAAAAAAATATTTTTTCCTATTAAATGTAGTAAACATATAAAAATCAAGAAAAGTACATCAAACTACCTCAAAAAAAAATCACAAACTGCACCTATGACCTCAGAATATCGAGACAAAAAAATGATCAAAATTTTACTCTTTTTCATAATTGTCCAAAAAATAACAAAAAATTATTTTTTCCTCATAAATGTTTGAAAGATATAAAAATCATGAAAAGAAAATAAAAACAACTCAAAAAATTCTCAAACTACACCAATGATCTTAGAATATCGAAATAAAAAGGTAATCAAAATTTAACACTTTTTCGCAACTGCCCGTAAAGTAACAAAAAATTTAATTATTTCTCGTAAATGTCTGAAAGATATAAAAATCAAGAAAAGTACATCAAAACACCTCAAAAAATTCTCAAACTACACCAATGACCATGGAATATCGAAACAACAAAATGATCAAAATTTTACTCTTTTTTGGTAATTGTCCGAAAAATAACAAAAAAATTAATTTTTCCTCGTAAATGTACAAAACATATAAAGATCAAGAAAAAAAGTACATCAAAACACAACAAAAAAAATCATAAATTGCACCAATGACCTTAGAATATCGAAACAAAAAAATGATCAAAATTTGACTATTTTTCGTAATTTTTCGAAAAATAACAAAAAAATTAATTTTTCCTCGTAAATGTATTAAAGATATAAAAATAAAGAAAAGTACATCAAAAACACCTCAAAAAATTCTCAAACTTTACCAATGACTTTAGAATATCAAAACAAAAAGATGATCAAAATTTTACTCTTTTTCGTAACTGTCCGAAAAATAACAATGAATTTTTTTTTCTCGTAAATGTACGTAACATATAAAAATCAAGAAAACTATATCAAAATACCTCAAAGATCTCTCAAACTGCACCAATGACCTTAGAAAATCGAAACAAAACAAAAATCAAAATTTACTTCTTTTTTGCAACTGTTCCAAAAATAACAAAAAAATTAATATTTCCTCGTAAATATATGAAAAATATAAAAATCAAGAAAAGTACATCAAAACACCTCAAAAAATTCTCAAACTGCTCCAATGACCTTAGAATATCGAAACAAAAAAATGATCAAAAGTATACTCTTTTTCGTAATCGCTGAAAAATAACAACAAATTTAAATTTTCCTCGTAAATGTCCGAAAGATATAAAATTTAAGAAAAGTACATCAAAACACCTCAAAAAATTCTCAAACTGCACCTATGACCTTAGAATATCGAAACAAAATAATGATCAAAATTTTACTCTCTTTCATAACTGTCTGAACAAAAACCACAAATTTAATTTTTCCTCATAAATGTCCGAAAGATATAAAAATTAAGAAAAGTACATCAAAACACCTCAAAAAAATTATCAAAGTGAATCGATGACCTTAGAATATCGAAACAAAAAAATGATCAAAATTTACACTTTTTCGTAACTGTCCGATAAAAACAAAAATTTAATTTTTCCTAGTAAATGTACGAAACATATAAAAATTAAGAAAACTACATCAAAACACCTCAAAAAATTCTCAAACTGCATTAATAACCTTAGAATATGGAAAAAAAATGATCAAAATTTTATTCTTTTTCGTAATTGTTCGATAAATAACAAAAAAATTAATTTGTCCTCGTAAATGTACGAAACATATAAAAATCAAGAAAAGTACATCAAAACACCTCAAAAAATTGTCAAACTGCATCAATGACCTTGGAAAATCGAAACAAAAAATGATCAAAATATTACTCATTTTCGTAATTGTCCGAAAAATAACAAAAAAATTAGTTTTTCCTCGTAAATGTACGAAACATATAAATATTAAAAAAGTTCATCAAAACACCTCAAAGAATTCTTTAACTACACCAATGACCTTAGAATATCAAAACAAAAAAATGATCGAAATTTTACTATATTTCGCAACTGTCCAAAAAATAATAAAATTTTAATCTTCCTCGTTAATATAAGAAACATATAAAAATCAAGAAAATTACATAAAAACACCTTAAAAAATATCAAAGTGCACCAATGCCCTTATAATATCAAAACCAAAAAATGATCAAAATTTTTCTCTCTTCGTAATTGTCCGAAGAAAAACCAAAAATTTAATTTTTCCTCGTAAATGTCCAAAAGATTTAAAAATCAAGAAAAGTATATAAAAACACCTCAAAAAAATCTCAAAGTGCACCAATGACCTTAGAATTGCGAAAAAATGATCAAAATTTTACCTTTTTTCATAACTGTCCGAAAAATAACAAAAAATCAATTTTTCTTCGTAAATATACGAAAGATATAAAAGTCAAGAAAAGTACATCAAAACACCTCAAAAAAATTTCAAACTGCACCAATGACCTTAGAATATCGAAACAAAAAATGATCAAAATATTACTCCTTTTCGTAACTGTTCGATAAATAACAAAAAATTTAATTTGTCCTCGTAAATGTATGAAAGATATAAAAATCAAGAAAAGTACATCAAAACACCTCAAAAAATTGTCAAACTGCACCAATGACCTTAGAATATCGAAACAAAAAAAAAATCAAAACTTTACACTTTTTGGTAACTGTCCGAAAAATAGCAAAAAATTTAACTTTTCCTCGTAAATTTATGAAACATATAAAAATCAAGAAAATTACCTCTAAACACCTCAAAAAATTCACAAACTGCACCAATGACCTTAGAATATAGAAAAAAAATGATCCAAATTTTACTCTTTTTCATAACAATCCAAAAAATAACAAAAAAATTATTTTTTTCTCGTAAATGTACGAAACATATAAAAATCAAGAAAAGTACATTAAAACACATCAAAAAATTCTCAAACTTCACTAATGACCTTAGAATATCGAAAAAAAATGAGAAAAAAATTGTTCTTTTTCGTAACTGTCTGAAAAATAACAAAAAAATTAATTTTTGTTCGTAAATGTCCGAAAGATATAAAAATCAAGAATGTACATGAAAACACCTCAAAATATTCTCGAACTGCACCAATGACCTTAGAATATCGAAACAAAAAAATAATTAAAATTTTAATCTTTTTCGTAACTGCCGAAAAAATAACGAAAAAATTAATTTTCCTCGTAAATGTACGAAACATATAAAAATTAAGAAAAGTACATCAAACACCTCAAAAAATTCTCAAACTGCACCAAAGACCTTAGAATATTGAAACAAAAATTGATCAAAATTTTACTCTTTTATTGTAACGACTCGCAAAATGATAGGTTGAACTAGAGCCTCATCGTGTGGGTTAGCGTAACCTTAAGTTGATGTCTAGGCTGTTTTAGAACTAATTTGAGCTAGGAAGAAGCCTAGAGTGCAAGCAAGGGCCTAATCTAGCAAGATGGAGTGGAAGAAGCCTTGTTCTTTGATGGACCTTTTGGCGATAAGGCTACTTGATCACCCAAAGGATTGGGCGAGTCGCCCTTGTGCCCTTGTGATCGCCTAATGGGCTGTCCCATTGGCCTAGATTCTGGAGCAAAGGGCGAGCTAAGTCGTAGCTCGCCAAGTAGGTTGGCGAATCGCCCATTGGTTCTCTAGATCGCCTAAAGATCTGCCCATTTAGTGAGCTCACTGGAAAATTGGGCTCGCCAAGGGTGCACTTGGCGAGTCGCCTAGTACCCTTGGCGAGCCTAAGGATCCAAAGGGCGAGCCAAGACGTAAAGGGTGTAGAATTTTAAGTTAATACTTTAAGGGTCCTTAGTTCATTTCCAAAGTTGAGTTCTCATTATTCTATTCCTTTCCTAGCAACTATATAACCATTTTAAACTTGAATCTCTTCAATTAAGTCACTCAAAATAGAATTAAAAGGAGACCCATCTACTCTCAAATAATGCTCTCTCTAAACTTAAGGAAGAAGAAGGGAGCCATTGAAGCTAGGGTTTTGGATTCAAAGTGTTTCTTCCTCAAATTTCGTGGGGAATCAATAGCAAGGTATGGTAGTCTTGATCCTTGTCTAACTTTTCATTCAAGGAGCCAATTCCAGAGTGATTTCAAGTTATGAAAAACCTAGGGTTTTACTCAATCTCATGGGTTCTTTCATCAAACATTTTCAAATGGTTTCTAATGACAAATTATGATTGTATTAGTGTTTAATTGATGATTTATGAAGAAAATTCTCTATGAACCCATGATTTCTCTCAATTCCTAAATTGCGCCTTATGAAGTGGGTTTGATGATTATGCAAGCTTATGAAGGGAATTTGTCTAAATTGCTTTGGGTTATTGAATTGTATCATTATCTATGCCTTAATTATGGTAAATTGTTGGTGTGTTGATGATTTGAGATTCATGGCCTTGAAGGCAAGTTATGACCTAATTACATATTGAAGTAGAATTGTGCTTGATCTATTGATCCACTTGAAAGGTGGAGGTGTTTAATTACTATGTATGATTATGATGTGAAGGATATGCATGTGATTTCAATGATAGAATGATGATCATGTATACAATGTAATTGTGTTGTTGTTGATAGTATATTCTCAATTGACACTCATGAATAATGATGAGGAGTGTGAAGGGTTTTCTTCTATATGATGTATATCTTGAATTGGTAGGCTTCATGCATCCTTTTCTTGTATGAATGAAAGTAATGTGATGATGTATATCTTGAATTGGTAGGCTTTATGCACCCTTTTCTTGAATGAATGAAAGTACTGTTGAATCTTGAGTTGGTAGGCTTAGGCATCCTCTCTTGTCTAATGAATGATGAAGTATTCTAGGCTATGACATGAACCGGTAGACCTAGTGTTGGTAGCCCTTTCATGTGTGAAATGATGACCTTGTATCGGTAGACCCTGTGTTTATGGCACCCTTCTTGGAAAGTCAATGAGCTATCCTTAATGTACCTTGAATCGGTAGACTTAATGGTGGTGGCCCTTTCTTGTGTAATGTACCTTGGGTCGGTAGGCCTAATGTTGGTGGCCCTCCTAAGTACAACAATGTAATTTGAATGAAATACTCTATGGGAATGGAGCTAAGCACCGAGAGGATATGGTTAGATGGAAGTTCTCCCTATGTTAGGCCGGATTTCAATGAACATCTTTCATATGCCATAACTATGTGCCCACATAGGATATTAGCTAGTGGATTCCATCCAAACTAAAATGTTACTAGTTCTACCTTAGGCAAGTAGAACACCTTTTTACGGTGTGGGGTTATATGACACCGGATTCCATGTCTAGCTCACATGGTCTATGTCGGTTAAACGCTTATTCCCATCATGTGATATGTGCATTATGGTTTCTTGATGAGTTCTATGAAATGTGGGTGGTAGTATGGGATGCTATCCATGCATTGCACGAGTAGGCTTTGGGAGGGTCATAGTGAGTTCTCTAAGTCTTAATGGCTAATGTATGGATGTCCTCTTATGATAAAGTTAATGAGAATGATGATCTAATGTCTAATGAATGAAGGTGCTCTAAATGAAGCTAATGAAGAATGTTGACTCTTATATGCTTAATTAAATGTAAAAATGCATGCTATACTTGGATTGTATCATGAGTTACTTCCTTGTCATGACTTATTGTATATGAATGTGCCTTACTTATGGTGATTTCAAAGGAGTACTTAGTGTGAGTAGTAGTATGAGATGCTACTTGCACATTGCACAAGTATGACTTAGGGTTGTCTTAGGTGATGGTCCTTATGTGATGATATGACTTAGGTAATGTTTATGTCTTTTGTATGAGTATTGTGTAAAGATAAATAGGTTGAATGGTAAGTTCACTTTTGGTGACCTTAAGGTGGTACTTTAGTGTGGATGGTGGTATGGGACGCTATCCATACATTGCACAAGGTATAGCTTGAGGGTTACTTGAGGTAAAGGCTTAATGTGAAGGTAATGGTTTATGTGTTGATTATGTCTCCAATGTGATGAAATGACTTGTATGTTGGTTATGGTAGAATATTGTGCCTCTTATGCTTATGTTCATGAAGTTTTATCAAAATGGCATACAAGCATGACTTTCAAATAAATGTCCGTTTTAAGCATGGTTTTTGCATGGCTTCCATACTTAGTACTTAATTGTGCTAACCCATATTTCTCCATATTTTTACCAAAGTGTAGGGTTTAGGAGATATTGATGTTCTATGCTTGAATGATAGGTTTCTAAGGAGCTTGCAAATGAAGACTTGGTGAGTCCTCATAGTTTCGAGGACAAAATCCACTATGTTCCCTTTATGTCTTTTACTTTATGTTGAAGCTTTTGTATGGGCTAAGTCCCAATGTTGTATTCAAAGTTTTAGATGGTTTGAGACTAAGTCTAGAAAGTCTTCCGCTTGCTTTTTAATGAAAAATTATTTCGATTGTAAGGAAAGTTTTCATTCCTCTCTATTTTCCTATGTTCTTATGTTCAAGAATGCTATGAGGCTTGTATGAGACCCCTTCGGGGTCGAGTACGCCGTGTCGCTTCCGAGTTGTGGACTCGGGTCGTGATATTTTCGTAACTGTACGAGTAAAAAACAAAAATTAATTTTTCCTCGTAAATGTACGAAACATATAAAAATTAAGAAAAGTACATCAAAACTGAATAAATTCTCAAACTGCACCAATGACCATAGAATATCGAAACAAAAAAAAAGATCAAAATTTTACTCTTTTTAGTAACTGTCTGAAAAATAATAATAAAATATTTTGTTCCTCGTTAATGTAAGAAACATATAAAAATCAAGAAAAGTACATCAAAACACCTCAAACAATTCTCAAACTACACCAATGACCTTATAATATCGAATAAAAAAAATGATCAAAATTTTACTCTTTTTCGTAACCGTACGAAAAATAACATAAAATATAATTTTTCCTCGTAAATGTACGAAACATATAAAAGTCAAGAAAAGTACATCAAAACACCTCAAAAAATTCTCAAACTGCACCAATGACCTAAGAATATCGAAACAAAAAAATAATCAAAATTTTACACTTTTTTGTAACTGTCTGAAATAAACCAAAAATTTAATTTTACCTCACAAATGTACGAAAAATATAAAAATCAAGAAAAGTACATCAAAACACCTCAAAAAAATTATCAAATTGCACTGATGACCTTAAAAAATCGAAACAAAAAAATTATCAAAATTTACTCTTTTTTGTAACTATCCGAAAAAAATAATAATTTATTTTTCCTCTTAAATGTACGAAACTTATAAAAATTAATAAAAGTACATCAAAACACCTCAAAAAATTCTTAAACTGCATCAATGACCTTAGAATATCGAAAGAAAAAATGATCAAAATTTTTACTCTTTTTCGTAGCTGTCCGAAAAATAACAAAAAAAATTAACTTTTCCTCGTAAATGTACGAAACATATAAGAATAAAGAAAAGTACATCAAAACACCTCAAAAAATTCTCAAACTGCACCAATGACCTTAGTATATCGAAATAAAAAATGATCAAAATTTTTCTCTTTTAAGTAACACTCCGTAAAATAAAAGTTAATTAATTTTTCCTCGTAGATGTACGAAACATATAAAAATCAAGAAAAGTACATCAAAACGCCTCAAAATATTCCCAAATTGCACCAATGACCTTAGAATATCGAAATAAAAAAATGATCAAAATTTTACACTTTGTTGGAACTATTCGAAAAAATAATAAAAAAATTAATTTGTCCTTGTAAATGTACGAAACATATAAAAATCTGGAAAAGTACATCAAAACACCTCAAAAAAAATTCTCAAACTGCACCAATAGCCTTAGAATATCGAAACAAGAGGATGATCAAAACTTTACTCTTTTTCGTAACTGTTTGAAAAATAAGAAAAAAAATATTTTTTCCTCGAAAATGTACGAAACATATAAAAATCAAGAAAGGTACATCAAAACACCTCAAAAAAATTTTAAATTGCACCAATGACCTTAGAATATCAAACAAAAATATATATCTAAATTTAACTCTTTTTCATAACTGTGTGAATAATAACAAAAAAAATATTTTTTTCTCGTAAATGTACGAAACATATAAAAGATCAAGAAAAGTACAGCAAAACACCTCAAAAAATTCTCACACTACAACAATGACCTTAGACTATCGAAACTAAAAAGTGAGAATTTTTTTTACTCCTTTTCGTAACTATCCAAAAAATAACAAAAAAATTAGTTTTTCCTCATAAGTGTCCGAAAGATAAAAAAAATCAATAAGTAAATCAAAACACCTCAAAAATTTGATCAAAATTTTACTCTTTTTCGCAACTGTCCGAAAAATAACAAAAAAAATTATTTTTCCTCGTAAATGTACGAATCATATATAAATCAAGAAAAGTACATCAAAACACCTCAAAAATTTCTCAAACTGCACCAATGACCTTAGAATATCGAAACAAAAAAATGATCAAAATTTTTCTCCTTTTCATACCTGTCGGAAAAATAACAAAAAATTGATTTTTTCCTCGTAAAGGTACGAAACATATAAAAATTAAGAAAAGTACATCAAAACACCTCAAAAATTCTCAAACTGCACCAATGACTTTAGAATATCTAAAAAATGATCAGAATTTTAATATTTTTTGTAACTATCCGAAAAATAATAAAAAAACTAATTTTTCCTTGTAAGTGTCTGAAAGATAAAAAAAATCAAGAAAGTAAATCAAAACACCTCAAAAAATTGATCAAAATTTTACTCTTTTTCGCAACTATCCGAAAAATAACAAAAAAACTATTTTTCCTCGTAAATGTACAAATCATATATAAATCAAGAAAAGTAAATCACAACACCTCAAAAAATTCTCAAACTGCACTAATGACCTTAGAATATCGAAACAAAAAATTGATCAAAATTTTACTCCTTTTCGTACATGTCGGAAAAATAACAAAAAATTGATTTTTTCCACGTAAATGTACGAAATATATAAAAATCAAGAAAAGTACACAAAACACCTCAAAAAATTCTCAAACTGCACCAATGACCTTAGAATATCTAAAAAATGATCAAAATTTTAATATTTTTCGCAACTGTCTGAAAAATAACAAAAAAATTAATTTTTCCTCGTAAATGTCTGAAAGATATAAAAATCAAGAAAAGTACATCAAAACACCTCAAGAAAATTCTAAAACTACATCAATGACCTTAGAATATCGAAACATAAAAATGATCAAAGTTTTACTCTTTTTCGTTACTGTCAGAAAAATAGCAAAAAATTTAATCTTTTATCGTAAATGTATGAAACATATAAAAATCAAAAAAAATTACATCAAAACACCTAAAAAAAATTCTCAAACTGCACCAATGACCTTAGAATATCGAAACAAAAATATGATCAAAATTTTACTCTTTTTCATTACTGTCCGAAAAATAACAAAAAAAAAATAATTTTTCCTCGTAAATGTCCGAAAGATATAAAAATAAAAAAAGTACATCAAAACACCTCAAAAAATTCTCAAACTACACCAATGACCTTAGAATATCGAAACAAAAAGATGATCAAAATTTTACTTTTTTTCGCAACTGTCCGAAAAATAACATAAAAATTAATTTTTCCTCGTAAATGTACGAAACATATAAAAATCAAGAAAAATACATCAAAAGACCTCAAAAAATTCTCAAACTGCCCAATGACCTTAGAATATCGAAACAAAAAAAATGATCAAAATTTTACTCTTTTTCTGTAATGACCCTCCAGGTCATTTCTGTGTACCCGCCTTCTTTTTGTCGGTTAGAGATTTCCTACAGCAACCCCAAGTCATTTATGAAGCTTGAAAAGTGACCTTGAAGTTTTTTTTTTTTTGAGGCCTTGAAGCTTGGTCGTTCGTTTGGATTTTGTGCAGCTTTCTGTGTGTTTAGATTCCTTGAAGCTTGAAAAGTGACTTTTAGTTAGTTCATAAGGAAACTGGCATCCGAAAGCAATTCTGACAGTTCCATCAGCTTCGAAATGACCAAATTAGGCTAGAAGCATGGTTGACTCGAGTCCCGATGCTTTCGTTGCGAATTTAAACCATTTTTAGCATTTTTGCCTTGAAACCTGGCCAGCGGTTGACTTTGGTCAACATTCTTGGAAAATGTGTACGAATGAAAATTCTGACAGCGCGATTATCCCTGGAATGTCAAGTTTGATTTAGAACGACCTTTCGTTCAACTCTCAAGGCCTCCAAACTCATTCCTAGCATCCAGTGGATTTTGGTTAAAAATGACCTTTGGGAGTGAGACCCACTTTTTATCGAGATAACCTCAGATGGATATTTTGACTACGCCGTTAAGTCTGGAATGTCAAATTTAGTAGGGTAGCATATCTATTTTATTTTTATCGGTTTTCGAAATCCCGAGCACTCCGTCGAAGATTTTAAAGTTGGCATAGAAAAAATCAACTTTTCAGCTGATATATATAGCTGGTGCAGGTTATTTCAGTCTCATTTGTCAACTTCAAACCTTCACAACTCTCTCATTTCAAGTACGATTACAGTGATTCGAAGGTCCATCTTGTGAGATTTTTTACAAGGAACACGTTGGTAAGCTCGAAAACTGATTTGGGATCTCCGTTTGAGGTAAATTTCGTGAAATATCAGCTGCCACAACCCTTTTTGTGAGCTTGATTTTGAGAATTTTTGAGACTTGATATCTCAGCCATTTTAGGTTCGATTTCGGTGATTCTTGGGGGCATCTTGAGTGGTTTTTCGAGGAGAACGCGTTGGCATGGTTGGAGTTTGTATTCGAAGCTTCGTTGGAGGTAAAAATTATGTTTTAGCTGCTGCCATAGCTCATTTTCGAGCTCAATTTTTGGGAAATTTTGGTAGATGATTTCTTGGCCACTTTAGGTCCCAATTTGGTGATTCAAGAGCCTAGATTGTGGGGTTTTTCGTGAGGATTGTCGTGGTGTGGTTGGTTTCAGCAGTTGGGCCCTCGTTTCTGATAATTTCTTGTAAATAACAATTGCCATTGTTGTTCATTTTTAGCGTAATTTTGGGGTTTTCGTTGCATGTTCATGTTGGGACTGTTCTGAGCCCAAAATTGTGTTCCAATTTGGAACAAAAGTTTGGGGAGCTGTTAAGAACCTATTTTTGGGGTTAATTTTGAAAATTCTGGTGTGGGTTCCACTTTCCCTGTTTTTGTCCCCAAAATTGGTATGCCTCCGTTTCTTGCGAATTTAGTGTCTAAACAACCATAACGACGTTGTGATTTTGTTTTTGATACCGTGGCAGCGATCTGAGGCCGTTCGAAAGGGAAAAGCTCCGACAGAGTAGTTTGGAGCGCTTGTGTTCGGCCTACAGGTAGGCTACGACTTCCTTTTTCTTTTAGATTGAGTCTGAATGTGTAAGCGTATGTGGATTGGCATGAATATTGGGGCGGGGAACTAGATTAGCATGCTATGTTCGATATAATTCATGTTTAGGTTGTCTCCGAGTTCAGTGGGTACTTGAATTGTTATATTTGATCATCCTCTCTTCCTTGATTGGCTTGGTTTTGACTTATGAGTTATATTGGAGCATGTTTGGCCTTAGTCTAGACTTAGACTAGTGATGCCATATACTCACGATTGTTCAAAGCTGATAGATTATATTATTTACCCCCGGTGTGACTTTGAGCGGCGTAGGTCCTGGTAGATTGATATAGCAGACTTGGGTCTGATAGAGATGAGCCTTAGCTAGGGAATGACTCAGCTATGGGGCCTTAACATCCATAATTCCTGTATGATCCTAACTTTCTACATTTTCGGCCGCCCTCCGAGCCCGTTCGGTGATACATAGGGCTTCAGTTCGGTTCTCTTATCACTATGATATGGTTAGAGGATATAGAAGATGGTTACGAAGAGTAGTCCATAACTTTGAGATGCGGGAATCCTTGGATGGCTTATTTGGAAGCTTTACGCTGCCGTGGTAACTTAATAAGAGGTTTCACCCGTGGTTCGAGGTCCGTGCTCTGTTGTTCTTGCTGCTGCTTATTTACCCTCCTATAATGAAGTCGACATATAGAGTCCCCCCCTTGGCTTATATCACTTTATCTATGGGTAGTCGACATCCATGGTTCGAGGTCCGGGCTCTGTGCTATCCCTTGCAAAGTTCGGGTCTA
The DNA here is from genome assembly GCA_029582545.1 of Solanum lignicaule. Taxonomy (NCBI): domain Eukaryota; kingdom Viridiplantae; phylum Streptophyta; class Magnoliopsida; order Solanales; family Solanaceae; genus Solanum; species Solanum lignicaule. Next base: position 32,641 of record JAJOOF010000854.1, read on the forward strand.
TCGGCGTATCTACTATAGGCAGACTCACCCACGGTTCGAGGTCCAGACTATGTGTTTCCTTTCTTTCATAGCTCGGGAATACTGACATTTCTGTAATACTTTGGGTTTGCAAATCTCCTCTAGTCTTAGTTTAGCTTCTTTCCGTACCTATCGGGCATATGGGGGTCCATTTGGGGTTTTACTTCAATTTGCGCACAAGTGTACCTCATGGTCTTATGGGGCCCCAGTTGGAGTAGTTACCTTAGGTTTGTTTGCCTTACACTCATATGCATAACTTTACTTTTCTTGTTCGTGACCTCTGTCTGTGTTTCATTTTAGCATTTCCTATTGTTTTTACCTTTCTTACTCAGTCGGCCTATGATGCCTACTGGGTACCTCTTCACTGGTACTCATACTACACTCTGCATCTATTTTTGTGATGCAGAACTGAGCACCAGTCATCAGCGCCGCCATTCGAGCCAGTAGTAGCCAGCATCCGGAGGCAAGGGTGAGCACATCGTTCTGATTATCGTCGTCTCCTTCTGTACATATATTTTGTGGCTCGTCTTTTGTACTTCAGATAGGTCTTTTGTAGTTGCGTATATTTTTGTATGTTGGTCCACTTTTAGGACTCGTACTCTTAGTATGTCTCTGTACTTGTGACTTCCAGGTTCTGGGAGGAATTCAATTCTTATGTATGTATTCTTTTGGCTTTCCTTATTCCTTTTTGTTGTTATTATTTCTGCCACTTGTTTCTGCCCTTGTACCCACTACTAGTTGTTCTAGGTTTCGAGCTGGCTTACCTACTGGTGGGATATAGTAGGTGTCATCACGGCTCGAGGAATTGGGTCGTGACAAGTTGGTATCAGAGCCAGGTTGTTCATTGGTCTCACTTGTACAGAGCTAGCGTCTAGTAGACTCCTGCGGATAGGTGCAGAGACGTCCGTGACTTATCTTCGGGAGGCTACAAGATATCATTAGAAACATTCTCTATGTTGTATCATCTCGTGCAGTGCGTGTTTCATTGGTTTCATGAAATCTCACTTGTTTCACAGGGATGGCTCGTAGATGTGGTGCCCCCGGTGGTGACGATCCACCTGAGGCAGCAGATGGAGCCCCGGCCAGGCCTAGAGGTCGACCATGAGGTAGGGGTAGGGGTCCAGTTTCTGCCCCGGACAGAGATATAGCTCCAAACCCGGTAGAGGATCCTTAGGATGCCCCTATTCCCCCTAAGCCGGAGGGTCCAGGTTTAACCCAGCCGCACCGGTCATGACTTATGCTCTTTAGGCAGCTATTGCCCAGCTACTTGCAGCTTTTGGGGGTGTACAGTAGGTCCCGACACCAACTCCAATTCCACTAGTACATCAGGAGCAGCCAACTCCAGTTCCACCAGTACAACAGGAGCAGCCATGTCTAGTTCCACCAGTACAGCAAGAGCGACCTCCATCTCCCGTTCGAGGAGGGCACCCAGCCCTAGTGCCTCCTGCCGCCCAGCCAGATGTTGAAGGAGGTGTTATACCACTCAGGAGCAGAGGATGCTCAGATATTTCCTCAGATTGGCACCATTGAGGTTCTCAGGGGCAGTTGGAGAGGATGCCCATAGGTTTCTGACTTCCTGCCGTGAGCGATTGCATGCCTTGAGTTTATTGGAGTCCCGAGGGGCAGATTTCACAGCCTATCAGCTTGACAGACCCGCGAGGTAGTGGTGGCAAACATATATGGAGACTAGGTGAGATGGGTCCCCTCCAGTATCTTGGACGGAGTTTTCAGAGGCCTTCCTAGCTAGATTTGTTCCCAGGAGTCTCATAGATAGGCTTCGCGATCAGTTTTTGAGGTTGGAGCAGGGATCTATGACCATGTATGAGTATGAGGCGAGATTTCAGGAGCTCTCTAGGTATGCTACTATGATATTTCTCACGGAGGAGGAGAGGATTCGATGTTTTGTTCGAGGTCTGAGTACCCAGTTGCGGGTTGAGACCTATTCTTTGGTTACAACGGGCCGTTCTTTTCTAAATATAGTTGATCAAGCCCATTCCATCGAGCGGTTCCGTCACGAGGCCTAAGGGGGAAGCCACAAGAGGCCCCGGCATGACAATGGACCCCATTACAGGTCTAGAGATTATCAAGGCAGGCCCCAACAACAATTATAGCGGGGTCAGTCTAGTCGACTGGTACATGCCTCACTACAGGCTTCAAGGGTGATCAGCACCACCAGAAAGACGCCTTCGGTCAAGGCGGCCCTCCCTATATTGCAAGCTAGAAGGCGAGAAATGCGGCATTGGATGCTTCAGGTCAGATTGGTTCAGCACATTTAGCGGGTCAGAGTACCAGGGCTTCAGATGTGGGTACTACGGGCTGTAGCGGTCGCTACTTTGCGGGCCAGTCTTCCCAAGGGTGCTATGATTGTGGAGAGTTGGACCATTGGTCCAGAGATTGCCCCAAGCGGAAGGCTAGGCTTTCCACTTCCCAGACAGCTCGATCAACTCCAGTTATATGAGCAGTACCCCTAACTGCAGCAACAGTACCCCCAGCCAAGGGAGGGAACCAGAGCCATGATCGTAGAGGTGATCAGCAGGGCTCCTGAGGTGGCTCCTAGGGAGGTAGGTCGGGCGGTAGAGACGATACTAGAGGGGGAGGTCGTGAGGGTTATTTTTATACTGCACCGGCGAGGGTCGAGGCCAAGACGTCAGATGATGTTATCACATGTATGGTTTCTTTATGCCAGTAGTCAACTTCAACTTTATTTGATCCAGGTTCCACTTATTCCTATGTATCTATATTTTTTGCACCCCGATTTGGTATGAGTCCTGAGCCTCTAGCAGCACTGTTGCATGTCTCGACTCCGGTTGGAGATTCTTTAGTAGTGGATCAGGTGTGTAGATCTTATGTGTTCACTCTACAGGGGCAGGATACCCTGTGGACCTCATTCTACTTGATATAATTGATTTCGACACCATCCTGGGCATGGATTGGTTAGCCCCTCATCAAGTGGTTTTGGACTGTTATGCTAAGACCGTTACCTTAGTTATTATGGCTGGCATACCCCCGATGGTATGGCATGGGTCTTTTAGTTGCACACCGGTTGGGATTATTTCTTATGTTCGAGCCCAGAGGTTAGTAGCTGGGGGGTGCTTAGCGTATTTAGCTTATGTACATGATGTATCTAGCGAGGCCGCTTCTGTTGGCTCAGTTCTGGTGGTTTGTAAGTTTCCAGATGTATTCCCTACTGACTTGCCTAGCCTACCCTCGAAGAGAAATATCAAATTTTCTATAGACTTGGAGTCAGGCACTAAGCCCATTTCCATCCCACCCTATCAGATGGCCCTCGCAGATCTTAAGTAGTTCGGTATTTAACTTCAGGATCTCCTGGATCAGGGATTCATTCGGCCCAATGTATCTCCTTGGGGTGCCCCCATTCTGTTTGTTAAGAAGAAAGATGGGTCTATGAGGATGTGCATCAATTACAGGAAACTAAACAAGTTGATGGTGAAGAACTGTTAGCCCCTGCCTCGCATTGAAGACTTGTTTGATCAGCTCCAGGGCGATGTTGTGTTTTCTAAGATCGACTTGAGGTCCAGGTACCATCAGTTGAGGATTAAGGCATCAGATATCCCTAAGACAACATTTAGGACTCGTTATGGCCATTATGAGTTCCTAGTGATGTCCTTTGGGCTAACTAATGCCCCTGTTGCCTTCATGGATTTGATGACCCGTGTATTCAGGCCCTATTTGGGCTCCTTCGTTATAGTTTTCATCGATGATATTCTTGTATACTCGCGGAGCAGAGAGGAGCATGTGCATCATCTCAGGATTGTGCTCTAGAATTTGAGAGACCAACGACTTTATGCCACATTCTCAAAGTGCGAGATTTGGTTGGAGTCTGTGACATTTCTGGGGAACGTAGTGTCCAAGGATGGTATTATGGTGGATCCGACGAAGATTGAGGCCATTCGTGGTTAGGCTAGGCCCACTTCTGTGACTGAGGTTAGGAGCCTCGTTGGACTGGCTGGATACTACATGCATTTTGTTGAGGGTTTCTCCACTATTGCTGCACCTTTGACTCGATTGACTCGCCAGGGTGTTTCTTTTGTGTGGTTTGAGGAGTGTGAGTTGAACTTTCGGAGGCTCAATGAGTTGTTTAATACCGAACCTATCCTGACTCTTCCTGTTGAGGGTGAGGTCTTTACCGTATATTGTGATGCTTTCGGTGTTGGTATAGGGTGTGTTTTGATGCAGTAGGGTCGGGTTATTGCTTATGCCTCCCGATAGTTGAGAATACACGAGTGCAACTACCCCACTCATGATCTAGAGTTGGCGGCAGTAGTATTCGCGCTCAAGCTTTTAAGGCACTACCTATATGGGGTTCACTGTGAGATTTACACTGACTATCGCAGCCTACAATACATTATGAGTCAGAAGGATCTTAATTCTAGGCAGTGACGCTGGATTGAGCTTCTGGAAGACTACGACCTCTCTATTCTCTACCATCCGAGCAAGGTGAATGTAGTAGCGGACGCCTTGAGCCGGAAGGTAGGGAGTATGGGTAGCTTGGCTTACTTGCCTACCATGGAGTGGCCCCTGGCTTTAGACATTCAGTCTCTAGCTAACAGGGTGATTAGATTAGATATTTCAGACTCCAAGTGAGTATTGGCCTTTAGCGGGGATCAGTCTTCACTATTTTATCGTATCCGTGCCAGAAAGTACGAGGATGAGTCATTGGCAGCCCTCAGAGACAGGGTGTTACAGAGTGATGGTTGCCAAGCTACTATAGGCTCAGATGGGGTTCTCCGGTTTGACGGCCGTTTGTGTGTTCCTAGAGTTGGCGGATTGATTCAGTTGATTCTTCACGAGGCAAATGATTCCAGTTACTCTATTCATCCGAGCACAACAAAGATGTATTGAGACTTTAGGCTGCATTACTGGTGGGATGGCATGAGGGGAGATATTACTGAGTATGTGTCCCGTTGCCTTAGTTGCCAATAGGTGAACGCCGAGCATCAGAGTCCTGGTTGGGAGTTTCAGAGATTACCCATTCTCGAGTGGAAATGGGAGTGTATCACCATGAAATTCGTGATGATATTGCCTCGGACTCCCAGGGGCATTGATAGTATTTAGGTCATCGTTGATCGATTGACCCAGGTCCACTCACTTACTCCCAATTCAATCTACATTCAGTGTAGAGCGGTTGGCCCGTGTTTATATTCAGGAGATAGTTCATCTTCATAATGTGATGGTGTCCATCATATCAGATCGAGGGTCTCAGTTTACATCCAATTTCTGGAGAGCATTTCAGAGAGAGTTGGGCACCAGGGTTGATTTTTCACTGCTATCCACCCACAGACCGATGGCCAGTCAAAGCGCACTATTCAAGTCTTGGAGGATATGGTGCGGGCCTGTGTGCTGGAGTTTGGGGGTCAGTGGGATCAATTTTTGCCCTTGGCGGAGTTTGCACAAAACAACAGCTACCACTCTAGCATTCAGATGGCCCTGTTTGAGGCCCTATATGGCAGGCGTAGTCGCACTCCAGTTGGTTGGTTTTAGTCCTTAGAGCCTAGATCGTACAGTACACATTTACTCCAGGAAGCTTTGGTGAGAATTCAAGTGATCCAGGATCGGTTGAGGACAGCTCAGAGCAGGCACCAGAGTTATGCTGACCGCAGGCGTCGTCCTTTGTGTTTTGGTGTTGGTGACCGAGTGTTCTTGCGGGTGTCGCTCTTGAAGGGCATAATGAGGTTTTGCAGGCGGGGCAAGTTTAGCCCTAGATTTATTGGGCCTTTTGAGATCCTAAGGATGGTTGGTGATGTTGCCTATAAGTTAGCCCTACCTCCTGCATTTTCAGCTATACACCCAGTTTTTCATGTATCGATGCTACGCCGGTATATTCCAGATGAGTCTCATGTGCTACACTATGATTCAATTAAGTTGGATGACAGCCTGACCATTGTTGAGGAGCCGGTATTCGTATTAGCCAGAGATGTTCATCAGCTCTGTTCCCGGTCCATTCCTGTAGTTAAGGTCCAGTGGCGACACTGTCCAGTCGAGGAGGCTACCTGGGAGATCGAGCAGGAGATGCGGGAGCAGTTCCCCAGCTTATTTGAGCCCTTAGGTATATCCTTTTCTTTTAGCAGTGGATGTTGTAATGACCCTCCAGGTCATTTCTATGTACCCGCCTTCTTTTCGTCGGTTAGGGCTTTCTTACAGCGACCCCAAGTCATTTACGATTTGCTAGCACTGACAATTCGGTCGCCTGGTCGTTCGTTTAGATTTTGTGCAGCTTTCCGTGTTTTAGAGACTTTGAAGCTTGAAAAGTGACTTTTAGTTAGTTCTTTAGGAAAACGACCTCAGAACAAAATTCTAACAGTTCCATTGGCTTCGGAATTGCCAAATTAGGCTAGAAGTGTTGTTGACTCGTGTCGCAACGCTTTCAGTGCCATTTTTAGTGTTTTAGCCTTGAAAATTGGTCGACGGTTGACTTTGGTCAACATTCTTGGAAAACGTGTCCTAATAAAATTCTGACAGCGTGGTTAGCACGGGAATGTTGAGTTTGGTCTAGAATGACATTTTGTTCGACTCTCGAGGCCTCCGGACTCATTCCGAGCCCTTCGGTGGATTTTGGTTTAAAATGGTCTTTGGGAGTTGGACCTACTTTTTATCTAGATGACCTCTGATTGAAATTTTGATTGCGCCGTTGAGTCCAAAATGTCGAATTTAGTAGGGTAGTATATATATTTTATTCTTATCGGGGTTTGAACGAATCTCGAGCACCCCATCGGAGATTTTAAAGTTGGCATAAAAAAAATCAGCTTTTCAGCTGATATATATTGCTGGTGCAGGCCATTTCAGCCTCATTTCTCAACTTTAAACCTTCATAACTCTCTCATTTCAAGTTCGATTTCAGTGATTCGAAGGTCCATCTTGTGGGTTTTTTCGCAAGGAACGTATTGGTGAGCTCGGAAACTGATTTGGGGTCTCCGCTTGAGGTAACTTTTGTGAAATACCTGCTCCACGACCCTTTTTGTGAGTTTGATTTTGGGAATTTTTGAGACTTGATATCTCAGCCATTTTAGGTCCGATTTCGGTGATTCTTGGGGCTATCTTGAGTGGTTTTTTGAGGAGAACATGTTGGCATGGCTGTAATTTGTATTTGAATCTTCGTTGGAGGTAAGAATTATGTTTTAGCTGTTGCCACAGTTCATTTTCGAGCTCAATTTTTGGGAAATTTTGGAAGATGATTTCTTGGTTATTTTAGGTCCGAATTTGGTGATTCAAGAGCCTAGATTGTGGGGTTTTTCGTGAGGATAGTCTTGGTGTGGTTGGTTTCAGCAGTTGGGCCCTCATTTCTGGTAATTTCTTGTAAATAGCAGCTGCCATTGTTGTTCATTTTGAGCGTAATTCTGGGCTTTTTCGTTACATGTTCGTGTTGGGACTGTTCCGAGCCCCAAATTGTGTTTCAATTTGGAACACAAGTTCTAGGAGCTGTTTAGAACCTATTTTTGGGGTTAATTCCAGAATTTCCTATGCGGGTCCCTTTTTCCCCATTTTTGACCCCGAAATTGGTCCGCCTCCTTTTCTTGCGAATTTAGTGTCTAAATGACCGTAACAACATTGTGATTTTGTTTTTGACAGCGTGGCAACGATCCGAGGCTGTTCGAAAGGGAAAAGCTCCAGCGGAGTAGTTTGGAGCGCGAGTGTTCGGCCTACAGGTAGGCTACAACTTCCCTTTTCCTTTAGATTGAGTCTGAATGTGTGAGCGTATGTAGATATGCATGAATTTTGGGGCGGGGACTACATTAGCATGCTATGTTCGATAAAATTCACGTTTAATATGTCTCTTCGTTCAGCGGGAACTTGAATTGTTATATTTGATCATCCTTGCTTCCTTGATTGGCCTAGTTTTGACTTATGAGTTATATTGGAGCATGTTTGGCCTTAGTCTAGACTTAGACTTGTGATGCCATAAGCTCACGATTGTTCAGAGCTGATAGATTATATTATTTCCGCCCAATGTGACTTTGAGGGGTGTAGGTCTTAGTAGACTGATATAGCAGACTTGGGTGAGATAAGCCTTAGCTAGGCAGTGACTCAGCTGTGGGGCCTTAACATCCATAATTTCCGTATGATCCTAATTTTCTGCATTTTTGGCCAGCCTCCGAGCTAGTTCGGTGATACATACGGCTTCAGTTCATTTCTCTTATCACCGTGAGACGTTAGAGGATATAGAAAATGGTTACGAAGAGTTTCCCATGACTTTGGAATCCTTGGATGGCTTATCTGGAAGCTTTACGCTGCCGTGGTAACTTAACAGGAGGTTTCACCCGCGGTTCGAGGTACGGGCTCTGTTCTTTCTATTGCTGCTTATTTACCCTCATATAAAGGAGTCGACATACAGAGATCCCTTGGGTTATATCACTTTATCTACGGGTAGTCGACATCCGCGGTTCGAGGTCTGGGCTCTGTGTTATCCCTTGCAGAGTTTGTCTCTATCGGTGTATCTACTATAGAAAGACTCACCCGCGGTTTGAGGTCTAGGCTCTGTGTTTCCTTTCTTTCATAGCTCGAGAATACTGACATTTCTTTAATGTTTCGGGTTTACAGATCTCCCCTAGTCTTAGTTTAGCTTCTCTGTGTACCTGTCGGACTTATGGGGGTCTGTTCGGGGTTTTACTTCAATTTGCGCACGAGTCTACCTCCTGGGTTTATGGGGCACAATTGGAGCAATCACCTTAGGTTTTTTTGGCTTACACCCGTGTGCATTGATACGTCCAAACTTACACCTCAATTTTGAGATATAAATGGTCGAAGTCAATTTATAGAACTCAACGTGAGTTGAGGTCGATCCCACAGAGAATTTCTTTACATAAATGATTTCACTATCACGTTTTACCCAAATGTTGTTATTATTTCCTAAATAAACAATTGCGGAAAGTAAAATTAGGTTTAGCGTTAACACTTTCATAACCAAAGTTGCAAACTAAAGTCTAATTCAACAAGTACCAAAATATCTGTTTCGAAGTTGTTTCAATAATTAACTGAAACTAGGATTGTGTTCCCCATAACGTTTCGTCTAATGCTCTTTCGTAATTGAGTTTCAGGAAATTTACCTCTACAAAATACATGCGAGTTAGCTATATCTGACACTTCTCAGTTTACTCAGATAATCTTCACTCAAGTCCTCTGGGTCCTAGAGTGATACACGATTTACCCTCGCCTACAATGGTGTATAGATTCTTTTCTCTCGAACTTAAACCTTAACTCCATTTCATCAGATTACTTTGACTTTTTCATAACCATCATTTTTCTCTTGGACAAATGAAAGATACAGGCTCACTCTAATGAGTGCACTCATCAGAATACATGAATAACGAAAGCTAAATTACAATTTGCAAACATAAATCGCCTTCCACTCGTTTTACGAAATTACGATTAGAATTACGTCATGGATCCCACAACCCCAGTTGTGTTGTTTAGATACTCATAATTTCACGTAAATGTTCAGAAACATATAATGAAAAAAATGTTAGAAAATACTTACGAGAATAAGCAAATCAACCACCACTTTGATACTTCAAGAACCGAAAAACCGAACTTCAAACTTAATTCAATATCCAAAATCGAAATCCAAAAGCTATAAATAATGGAAACTGTTCGCCGTTTAATGTAAGATGAGATAAAAACTAAAAAATGACCTAATTAATTCAAAATCAGTGTTTTAAAAAGAGTCCTACTCGAAGTAGGACTGAATTGTCAAGCCCTTCACTCCCACTTCTACGACCTGTCAAGGGCTTCACGGTCCGTGAATCCCCTCGTGGTCTTCACTTAGCTTCTTCCAAAGCAGGTTCTTCAAGACCTGTACCACTACAAAAATATCAGCATTTAGCGACCAACGAAATCCATCGCTAATATATGATATTCCGTCGCTATATCGGTTTAGTGACGGATTAGCGACGGATTATTAGTTGTTACTATTTTGCTCATTAATAATCTCTTAGTGACCAAAAAAAGAGTTCCGTCGCAAGTTTAGCGACGTCTTAGAGACGAACGATATTCGTCGCCACATTTTAGAGACAGATTAATCCGTCGTTATACTTATATAGCTCGTTACAAATTTCATAATTTATTTGGTCATTTTGGATAACTTCGCAATGGAGTTTCGGTCACTAATCTGTCGCAAAATATTCTGCACATTTGCCCCTGAAAAGTTCGTCGCTAGTCCGTCACCAATATTTTTTATAGAAACGACCAATTCGTCATTAAATTTGTTGCTAAAAAATTTCTTTTAAAATAATTTTATTTATTTATTTTAAATCTACACTGCTGAAATAAATTAAGTGACAATTATTAAATACCCCTAAAATAACCAACATTCACAAGAAATAATACTTAGATTGTTCAAAATATGTAGATAGCAAATTCAAATCACATATTTTTAGTGCAAAACATCAAAACCAATGTATCAACTATTCTTAAAAGCAGCTACATTCATAAACTATTGTTACTGCACAATTTGTAATTTCCAAAACAACAGACAAAATAAAAAATTAAAGTTGCATGGGGACTATGGGATAGCATCGTCGTCACTTGAAACTAAGGGATCAACCTCTTTCTCATTAGTAGTAGTAGGATGAGGCACTATGGGGGTCAAAGGTGACGGATTGTCAATGGGAGTAGTCACTTCTTGTACCCGCTCCATAATAACAGGAAGAAAATGATTAGTAAGTGCAGGAATCATTTGCTTTACAAATTCATCCATATTTGTTGATGTTGATTGAGAAACTGAAGGTCGTACAGATAATGAGGTACAAAGCTTATGCTTGTAGTAATTTTTCGCTTTAGATCCAAAACCGTATATTCTACTCTTCTTTTCTCCCCCCGCAGCTTGGTAATATGCTTTAGATTGATCAATATCAGATTGAGATACCCTTTTTTTCCAGTAAGATTTCTTCATATGTTTCCTGTAATAAATAGAGGTAAAGAGAGAGCATTAAAGATTAGGAAAAAAATTTATATTTGAATGAAAAAGCAGAAATACATTACTTTTAAGCTTACAGTACATATAAGTTGGTTGATTACTTACAACTTACAATCAGTGAGTTTATTACTTACAGTTGTGATTTGTTTCATTACCAAAGTTAGGTTCGAGACTTGAAATTCTTACATAATCTGCCTCAGTTTCTTTACCCTTAAACTTGAAGCTTTTTTCAATTATGAAAACGACATAACAAAAGATGGTGAACTTTAACATCAATACACAGATAGATCCTTAGTCAATCACTTGCCACTTAACCTTCCAGTACACATATAGCATGTTAAATGACCCTCACTCTTTAAGGCCAAGAAAATCATTTTCCCAGGACAAAACTAGTAACCAAATCCAAGTTGCAATAACAAATCCTTCAGGCCACATTGGTCTCCAACAAACACATGAGGAGACAAGTAACAAATTCGATATGGACAATGAATTTCCTACAATACCAACTGAGTAGCTTCAGGGGATCAGACTGAATAGCACAGAACAAAGACAATGCTAACCAAAAAAAAGAATTGTGCAGTACCCATGTTCAGTACCTCCTGCTACTGTTATAACTTCTACTTGATTGCAAATAGTATTTGTGATTCTTGAAATTTGGGTTGACAAGAGAAAAAATACTTGAATGCCATTAAAATTCTTTCACTCCACTAATGTTTTGAAAAATGATGCAGTTAGTCTCTAGAAGGCAATATGGCATACCATATGAAAAATCACTTTCTTCCATTGGAGTTTCATATGATGTGTGAAAGAAATGAGAAATCAACAAGTCACTTACTTCTTCACTTTTCTCTGTCCAGATAGTCAAGAATACATGCTACAACTATATATTGATCTCCAACAAACACATCAGGAGACAAGTAACTAAGGATGTTCAAGGGATCATATTTTTTTATTCAATTTCCCAGTAGAGCCTGGGTGTTGTATTAATCCTAAAAATTCAGCACCAAACATATACACCACCAAGGTCAATGCTCATCAAATTATACACCACCAAGGCCACAAGGAAGGGATGACTCACAACAAGAATTGAAAACTATAGGTAAAAATAAAGGGAATGTACAATCTACTATTGGTTTACTTAGGCATCCTTAGAGGAGGAAAAAAAAATACCACTCACTAAATTGAGCACTGTAAATGAATCTAAAGTAACAAAGTTGATGTAAGTCAGTGGTATTGCCATGAAAACTACACAAGTAGAAGCCATAATTTGCTCATCTTGTTAGGTCTGTGTTGAATTAAAGTGTGGTTCTCTATTGTTAATTGGTGAGTAGTTTTGAGAGGAGGTAAGCAAATACAATTGAAAACTAAAGTGTCAACCATTAACAATTGTTCAACATTGCAGATTGGAGAACAAAGCTCTAGTTAGACCTCACATTGTGATAAAGGATGATAAAAATACTCATATCATATGACTTGATTGGCAAAGATAGCTAGGACAATAGCTTTGATTCCATTTTTTTGGACATCAAAAAAATAAAAACAGAGATGCCACATCAACCAACACATCTTCATGTACTAGAAATAAATGTACGACTATGATAGACCTCAACAAGATATATATCTATCTCATAAAAAAATTGTCTAATTAAGGACAAAATAACATCTAACTGTCTTCTTGTATTTTCAGTCAAGATCCCCTTCAAATGAGAATTGACATGTATATATTTAGATAGGTTTCAAAGTTTTGAACTTACATGGACAACTCGAGAACGCTCATCAACAAAGGATTTTCCATAATGACCATGTGTATGGACGTGCAAATGTAACTCGGCTGGTGTTGGATCTCGACCATTTTTAATAGCATGTACAGAAGAAAATCGCTTTTAGATACAATCATATCTACTGCATTATGTGTATTTATAATACAAGTGTTTAAATCAGACAACATAAAGATGTTACTTATATAATTTGTGAAATATATACTTACAAGTCTCTTGCGATATTCCCCAATTGAGATAGAGCCACCTATGTGAGTCCCAGTAGCAACTTCACGGCCGCCACGACGATTTTTTGAATTTGTTTGACTTTTTAATAGACTCATTACTTCTACAAAGTTGCATCCATCTTTCCCACACATGCTCAGGTACAAAACCTGGCCTGATTCCTTCCCCTTTTATTTTAGAAATGAAATTCATGTATTTTATTGCTGCCTTATGCAACCAGTGTCTCTTCACTTCACTTTCACTAATGGAAACATCCCAATAGAACTTTTTCTAAAATAAATTTTAAAAGCAATACATTAATATCCTATCTATAAATGTGAATACACTTTCCAAATTCACTTACAATGAAAATTCATACCTTTAATTCTCCAAAATAACCATCTTTTACATCAGGGTATGGAGTAGTGGGGGCGGAGATGAAACTCCTTCACCGAAAAGTAGAAGGTACACTATCTATCAACATTCGTGAAGTTAACACTTAAAAGGAGTAGGTGCATTTCCTATCAAGTCTCTCATATGCAACAGACATACTCAATAAATAGGAGCTTTAGAAGCTACAAACATGTTGCAAATGGTTGAAGACTTGAAGTTATTTATCTACATGGAAATTAGGGTGGGGCAACGAAAGAAACATGGCAATAACGACAACAACTTGAGAACTAAGATCCACTTAAAAGACTAGCCAAATAATACAAACAATTAATGCAACTCATGACTATTTTGCACCACAATTTTCCATGTAGTCATTTTCTAAAACAATCAAGGACCTCAATAGATACAACATTTCAATGTTTCTTGGCTGGCAGATCAACTATTCAAAAGTAAAATGACCTTGCATCATTTTGATTATTGAAATATTTGCTATACATCTGAGGCAAATATTTAAGGGATAAGTAAAACATAATTACATCTAAGGGATAAGTATGAACAAAATTACATCTAAGAATTACCCTGCAGAAGTCAGAAAAATAAAGAGCAGGGCTTACTTGGAGTGAATGGCAACCAGATACTAAGGATAATGTTATAGCAGTAGGTACCTGCAATATTTAAACATCAAATGTCTTGGTTATTAACATGAAACAACAACAATAGTACAAATAAAAACTGAACACTTAATATGAATGAATTGTTGTCTTGAGTTGCATAAACACTTACCATGAATTCACATAAATGTATCAATGTCTTTAGCGACTAGCATTATTGATCTTGGAGAGTCAATTACTTATCGTCTTGCCCACATATTCATAAATGATAATAACATACCAAATCATTGTAATACCTTTAGCCTAGACTTTAAAGTGTATAAACCAAGCTCCACAACCAAACTGATTATTTATACTTTTATGAAGAGCATGTGACTGATCTTATTATGAGAAGACATGTTGTAGGATCCTTCTCTAACACCTAAACCACCATATTCAAAGTGCTATTCTACATGATCCTCTCTACTTGTTCAATTGATTGATTATATAAATATGTCTAATTTTTTCAAAATCGCAGTCATGCTTACTTAAAATTGCTTCTTTGAATTCATGTCATATGATTGTATCTTATCTGCCCAAATGCGGGTGTAGAAGGCTATACCATGTAGGTTTGTCCATATACATAACATTAGTGTCTTCATCTATTTTATTTGCTATTGTTTGGACCTATACCTAATGTCTAATATAATTCTTTTGGCTAAGATAGAGAGACTGTTTCATAGATTCTCAACTGGACAACATCAGATACCAATTACAAAATAAAAAAGAAGTCATATCTCATACAAGTCAAAAGGTCCTTAAATTGGAAAATCAAAATCACCCCAGAAGTAGCTTCTAATCTAGATTCAATAATACAGTAACATTATATATCAGAAAAATGAACTAAACAAAAGTAGAAATAGAAAACTAAAAGCAGCACACTTTTCTGGAAAAAAAAACTATTACGCAGGTGTGGGAGGGGATAAAGAGAGATACCTTTTAGCGGAGAGAGTAAAGTGGTAGTTAGTAATCACAAACAATGAAAGCTAGCTGCAATATAAAACAAAATTAAGCAAATTAGTGTGCAATTTACTTTCACAAAAGCAAATAAAAGTAAATCACTGTAAAGCTAGAACCCTAATCCCAAATTTTCAAAAAATCTTACTTCGAAAAAAACACTATTTTCAGAATACACAAAGTACTAAAATCTCAATTTCCAGAACACCTCAAACTTACTTCGAGCTAAAGGAAATGGAAAGAGTTGAAATTTATAAAACCCTATTTGCAGAATATCGACACTGATAAAACCTCTATTTTCAACACATCTCAATATTACTTCAAACTAAATGAAATGAAAAGAGTTGAGAGTTAGAAACTTTAATTTTCACAAACCCATCAGAGATAGAGAGATGATAGTTTGAGATCTCACTTTTTAGATCGAAATGGAAGGAGATAAAAGTTAGAGAGCTTACTTTGGAATGAGGATTGAAGGAGATGAGAGTTTCATTTGAGATGAGTTCCATCGGAGAAGGAAAGTTCCATCGCTTTCTGGTGAAAATGGAGAGTGTAATGGTGAAAATGGTTCTGGTGAAATGATTTAGCATATATGATCAAAACTTAATTTTGCAACGTCCTTAGTGACGGATTTTAATATTCGTTGCTAGAAAAAATATATTTATTTCCCTTTCAATTCTAATGACGGATTTTTCCGTCACTATATAAATTAAATTTTATAAAAATATATTTTTAAGTTTAGTGACGTTTTTCAGTCACCATTTCCGTCCCGGAATATTAATTAAATTGGTCACACTTACTTTGTTGCTAAATTGGTAGCGAAAACTAAGGTGCCAAAATTTTGCGCTCATTTTTAGCGACCAAACAAATATTTCGTCGCCAATCCGTCGTTATATCTTAAATCAAAAAATTATTTGTAATTGTTGCGACAAAATGTCTATTCCATTGCTAATCCGTCGCTATTTAGTGACGGAATACAATTCGTCGCTAATATCCGTCGCTAAACACTGTTTCATCACCACGACATGCACCACGGGTCGTGACAATGACCACAGGCTGTGTAGTTGTCCATGGTCTTCACTTGGTAACTTTTCTCTTCAACTTTCCAAAGCCCCCTTAATCTAACATTACCACGACATGCACCACGGGCCGTGACAATGACCACGAGTCGTATAGTTGTCCGTGGTCTTGACTTGGTAACTTCTCTCTTCAACTTTCCAAGGCCCCTTCACTGCATCATTACCACGACGTACACCACCGGCCGTTGTGAGGATCACGGCTCGTGAAGTCGTCTGTGGTCTTCACTTGGTTTAATTCCTTTGTCAACTTTTCCTTGCCTATTCACTGGTTCAGTTTCACGACCAGCACCACGGTTCGTGACAAGGACCACGACCCGTCTAGGCGCTCATGGTCTTCACTTGGTCACCATCATTTCCTGCTTCTTTTTTCAGTTTTCCACGCAAGCAAAAATCTGTCTACACATTCAACAAACACATCAAAGCATACAAAAATACACTCAATTCTAGTATTAATCCTTAGTTTTCAAGCATCAATTGTGCCAAGATTTCGCGGCACATCAACACCCTCAACTTAGAACCATTACTTGTCCTCAAGTGATGAGAAAATAGTATATTCAATCCTCGGATTATTCAAACACTTTTGAAACCACGCAGCAGCCATCTCAAACACAATTTGTAACCAAAACCATGAATCTAACATTCAAGGATCAATCTATGACATCTCATTACTCACAGTTGATCATGCTTATGTCTGTGAATTATCAGCTAACACAATCTACTCTCAAATGCAATCACTGTGTCCTCACACTAAAGAAGTCCCTCACTCGTGATAATTGGGACTAAATACTACGCTCACACTCTCAAAGAACTTCTAACACTAGCAACAAACTACCATAGGCTTACCCTTGCTTTCTACGCTCTATCTGGTAAACACCCGGAATAGGATCACTGTAGGACTTTATCGACTTGTAACATAGGCTCAGGCTAGGGAATGGATATTTAGATTCGTGAGTGACTAGTCCCTTCGTTTCCCAAAGTTTCATTTTCACACAACTCTTTTCTGAGCGAATCCCTCTTTTTCTTCATTTCAGCACATCCCAACAACCATTATTTTCCTTTTTTCTTTTTCTTTTCTTTTCTTCACACTTTTTTTATATGCAATTTTTATATGCACTCAGCTCACTGGTTGAACCTTCTTTTTCTCTTTTTTTTCTTTCTGCTCGGATTGCAAACACCCTCAACTTAGGCTTTTGGCCTAAGTTGTGACATCGTATCTTCAGAGACCAAAGGATATGATATTTACTGGGTAAGAACAAACGTTGATTTTTTAGGCTTAAATTGGGTCAAGTGATAAGCTTTTTATTTGGTTGTTTATTTTTGGCTTTTTAATGGCTTAACAAAAATGGCCTACTGATCCTTTCCTGTCCAGTTTTTCTCAGATTTAAGCAAGACTACTCGGGCAAGTTCTAGTTTCTGCTCCTAATGTTAGACTTCGAACAACACTCACACACACATGACACAAGATTGCTTTCTCTAGTTTCTTGGTTCCCAACTTATTTATTAGATTAGCAATGTTCAACATGTAAGTATCTAAGATGTCATCTAAAGATCCTAACAGTCAAATTTCAAATTTAGGTCCTCATTTTCCACCGACTAGCTGTTGCACAGCTCAACAGACAAACACACACACCAAACCAGTTTTCACAGTAAACATAGATTAAACCTCCATTCCTTCTAACAGCTTAGAATGGCAGGTTGCTCACCACCCCCTCCTAAAAAAAACTTTGCCCTCAAAGTCAATAGAGAAAGTAAAACAGGGCTGTGAGAAGGGGGCATACCTACGATGCTCTACGCGCCGGTAGTTGGCTCAACATCAGCACCCTTATCAATGGGTGCACTCTCAGAACTCAGCACATGATCAAGTTGTCTACCACTCACCGGGGCATGTGCTTGATGTTTGCGTAATCAAGACACAACTTCTGATGCAAGTTTCTACAATCGTACAATAGTTTAGTAACCCAACTAAGGGCTAGGATCGTTCCTAAGAGAGTGGTTTTGATAATTAATAGAAAAATAAAACTTAGTTCTAACTAGTCGTAGCTAAAGACATTAACAAGTAAAAACATTATAAATTAAATGGGGACACAAGAGTGTCAGTTAACAATGGGGGTTTTGTCACTAGTAAGTAAAAACAACAAAATAACTAAGGGTTTCTAAGTAATGAGAGGAGATCCTTGGGATGTGATGGGAATAAGGGTTAAGCTAGATTATTGGGTACATGCTTTCGATAGAAGATTCATAGAGTAATTGTAATTAGGCTAGAATTTAAAGGGGATAAGCTCTCTCTCGAGCAACTTACCCCGTTTCAAATGTGTTCCTCTCGGACAACCACTTGCTGCATGAAGAACAACCTCCGCCTTAACTCACTCACTCTCTTGAGCTGAGTGTGTGGACATGGGACTAGGGTTCACTCTCTCGAGCTGAACCTCATGTCGACCCACTCACACTGGCCATCAATCTAGTGGTCTTAGTTTTACGAACTCTCTCTCGAGCAAGCCGAAAACACATAAATAAACTTGTATTTTCAACTACAAATTCATTAAATTCATCCACAACTACTAAACAAAATCACAATTAAAATATGATTAAACTACCAGCAAGCAAGACCCAAATGGGTATGAAGATTTAAGTCTTGTTACAGGCCAAGAATAAAGAATCCAAGAGACCCAAGTCCAAATCTTTGGAGGTGAAACCTTCTTTTTCTTCAAGTCTTCAAAACCCTCTCAAACTCAGAGCAAAAAATATCAAAAAGTACTATTCTATATGAAAATTATAGTAATTGTTCGACTCTTAAAACTATAACTCTAACTAGTATTTATAGTTTTCACAGATTTGTGTTGCAACGGATCATTCGGCGTCGTTAGTCGGAATCGCCGATCAACTCAGCGATTCACCCTTTCGTGTAGTTCATCGCCGTCTTGCACCAGCCTTCAACATCGTTGTGTTCTGGTTAATTGGGCGATGTAGCACTGCTTTGCGGAGTCGCTCGACGATACGCCGACTGCTTCTTTTCACCACCGATTTGCTCCTTTCCTTCAGGGCTCAGCACACTGGAACAAAAGGCGAAGTAAGACCCTTCGACGACTCGCCAATTGTACTCGGCGATCCTCAGGCCTTCATTTCTTCGTTCTTCTCAGCCTTTTCATTCCTTTTTGCGACGTAGTGCCCATACTTTCCTTCAAACATCAAACACCTGAAACTTAAGGGTTTTCATCAGATATTGAAGTAAAATAAGCATTGAGGACACAATTTCAATTAAAATATAGCCCTAACCAACCTTTTATGCCAATCAAATGGATATTGAGATGCTAGGACGCAATGTGATCCAACTAGTAGCATAATTTGACACTAAAAATACTCTAGAAATGCAAAAATATAGGAGCTAGCATGCGGGTGTGAGTTTGGGAAGACAAAAAGTGAGGGAAAGTGAATGAAGTTGAAACTTTTAAACCTTTGGCTTGCAAAACCATCCAGTTTTCGCCCGTTCGACGACATTAGTCCCGATCAATGATCTATTCGGCATAACGCCAAATAGTAATTTTCCCCACCGAAGTTTTTCAGAGCCTCCAGTTATTTTGGAAATCCAAACGGCGGTCTCCATCGGGATTACCGAAATGGTCGGCGATTCGCCAATAATTTCCTGTGCTCGTCGAGTTTTATAGACTCAAATATAAATTGGTCTTGAGTCTAATGGCGGTTTGGTTCGGGGTTGCCGAACCTGTCGGCGATTCGCCCTTTGGTGTAGTTCATCGCCGTCTTGCACCAGCCTTCAGCATCGTCGTGTTCTGGATAATTCGGCGATGTAGCACTGCTTCGCGGAGTCGCTCGACGATACGTCGACTGCTCCTTTTCACCGCCGATTTGCTCCTTTCCTTCAGGGCTCAGCACACTGGAACAGAAGGCGAAGTAAGACCCTTCGGCGATACGCCAAGTGGACTCGGCAATCCTCAGGCCTTCATTTCTTCGTTCTTCTCAGTCTTTTCGTTCCTTTTTGCGACGTAGTGTCCATGCTTTCCTTCAAACATCAAATACCTGAAACTTAAGGGTTTTCATCAGATATTGAGGTAAAATAAACATTTGAGGACATGATTTCTATTAAAATATAGCCCTAAATGAGTCCAATTTGTGGACTCATCAGTGCTCCGCTACCAGAAGCTCCAGCTAACACTGCATATCTCCGTTGTTGCTCAAAGGCTTCTTTCTATCGAGCTTCCCTCCTTGATGTCCTGTGAGCTTTCTTGTGTTGCCGTCTTTCCTCTTTAGACAGGTCAGCATGCAGCTCCTCATCAGATTCTCCAGCTTTGTGTTTCCTCTTGCCCGACTTACTCTTGGGTATTTCACCCTAGAGATCGTTAATTGATTGAATGGAGGGGGTGCCTGATTTAGCATTTGCATTAAAGAATCTGGCATAATCGGAGTGGTTACCTGTACTGGCTTTTCAGCCAGTTTAGCAACCTGAGTTCATATCTCGGCCAACTGTGATTTGAAATCTTCAGTATCTACTGACCCGGCAGCCTGGAATCGATCCTGGACAAGGTTCTCCAAACCATCCATCATGTATTTTAAGAGAGCCAGCTCTTTCCGCATCTCATCTTTAATCTCCTTCTTCGTAGCTAACACATCTCTCTCTATTAGCTGAGGAATCCGGCTTACAATCTGGTCTACCAATGTCCTGGTTTGGTGGTGATCTGCAACCAATTTATCAAGAAAAATCATTGGAATAGTAACATAGGTACCTAGAGCCTGTGAGGCGGAAGCCGATGGTGGTGGTGCCTCTGTAGATGGCTGGGATGACTCCCCCTGCTCTGGCCATTTGTCTGCATGTGTAATATCAATTAGGACATGAGGAATGACAGCCAAAGTACCCACAGCTCCAAACTTCGCACCAAAAAGATGGTTCGCGACATCCTTGATTTTGGAAACTTGGGTGAGTCTGAATGTTTCACCCAATCTGTCAACTAGCTTATTTGTGGGAATGTTCGCTTGTTGACATAATTTCCCTATCAGACAGGGAAATGGAAATCCGGCCCTCTCATTCAGTGCCCTGTATCGCAGCTCGGTCACTATGATCCACTCAACATTTACCGGGTAACTAGCCATGAGGCATGCTACCAAAGAAGCCAGTGAAAGAGACAATGTGTTATCATTAGATGTCGGTCTCCATTACGTACAGACAACAGCCCACCAAACCTTGGTTGGAAAAGATAGTGAAGCTTTTGTAATAAGTGTTGGCATTGTGGTGACCCAAACTGCATTTTTCCCATATATAGCAATTTTCTTTGCAATCCAGCGCATGACCTTCTCTCGAGAACTCTGAATCTCCATAGTAGTATCACTGGTGACTTCATGATGTTTCCCCTAAAAAAAGGCCAACTGAAGCTGGTGCAGAGTATTCCGGACCATGCAACATCATGTTAATAATAGCCTCAGAGATATCTATTGATTTTCCCCGAACTATAATTGAGTTGAGTGGACCCCAGGTAATGGCAATGTCTCTCTGTCCACGTTTTGTCGTTTCTGTTTCCGCAACAAAGTTCATTAGTGTAGCTGCATAAGATGAATAAAACTCTCTGGCCAGGTGGCTGGAGTATTCCAGGTGCATTGTCCCAGTGAACTGATAGAACTGAAACATCCGATAAATATCGGGGAACTCCTTGATATCAGCTACCACTACCCTAGTCTCAAGCATGATTGCGCGCTTCTTGAAACTGCCATTCCTGGTCACAATACCCTTGTTGAAGAATTCTTCGGACCGGTTCATAGTCCACATGGAGCGATAACAGTCAATCAGTTGTGGTCTCGCTGCAGGATCAGGTTCATGGATGTTCACATACATCACCATGGTATCATCAATGGTGATCTCTACATCCTCATCCATAGTAGTTGCCTCCTCTCGTACTCCAGTTTCAGCTTCTGTATTTACCGCAGGTGGTGAGGTGTTTGCATCTTCCTGAGAGACGCTTTCAAACTCTACACTGCCCCCCGAATTATCAGTAGACTGGCTACCTGAACCAGCATTAGATTCACTACCCGATGCTTCACTGCTACCGGACAACTTCCTTCCTCTTCAGATTGGGGAGGAGTATCCTGGAGAATGAACCTCTTTGTTTGTGCTCTAGTAGCCCGAGGTGAGTGATCCTCAATGGTGGTATTTATTTGCACCTCGGAACTACTAGACTCGAAGTCGTCATGACCTTCTGATTGAGAAGCAGTGGTGAGAGGGGCAGGTTTGGTTGCATTCTTTCTCGAGGGAGCCATGGTACCTGATAAACACAGCACCAATTAGTACAAAACTCAATAAAATGATACACTATCGGGTACTCAGACTTCCCCTGTGTAATTACATCGTGACGCCTTGCCTTAGGAATGCCGTTACCCAATATATCATTGGGAAGGGCCACCGAATAAAAAGACGACAGAAATAAAAGTACAGAAAAAATAATTTTTTACAAAACCAAGTACACTCTACGAAAGCTCTAACGGGTCGTGGTAGGTACCATGGTCCATTGGAGCAGTCACCTTAGGTTTGTTTGCCTTACACCCGTGTGCATTGATACGTCCAAACTTACACCTCAATTAAGAGATATAAACGGTCGAAGTCAATATATAGAACTCAACGTGAGTTGAGTTCAATCCCACAGAGATTTTCTTTACAAAAATAATTTCACTGTCACGTTTTACCCAAATGTTGTTATTATTTCCTAAATAAACAATTGCGGAAAGTAAAATTGGGTTTAGTGTTAACGCTTTGATAACCAAAATTGCAACCTAAAGTCTAATTCAACAAGTAACAAAATATCAGTTTCGAAGTTGTTTCAATAATTAACTGAAACTAGGATTGTGTTCCCCATAACGTTTCGACTAATGCTCTTCCGTAATTGAGTTTCAGGCAATTTACCTCTACAAAATACATGCGAGTTAGCTATATCTGACACTTTTTAGTTTACTCAGATAATCTTCACTCAAGTCCTCTCGGTCCTAGAGTGATACACGATTTACCCTCGCCTACAATGGTGTGTAGATTCTTTTCTCTCTAACTTAAACCTTAACTCCATTTCATCGGGTTAATTTAACTTTCTAACTATCAGTTTTCTCTCAAACAAATGACAGATACATGCTCACTCTAATGCGTGCACTCATCAGAATACATGAATAACGAAAGCTAAATTACAATTTGCAAACATAAATTACCTTCCACTCATTTTATGAAATTACGATTAGAATTACGTCATGGATCCCACAACCCCAGTTGTGGTGTTTAGCTACTCATAATTTCACGTAAATGTTCAGAAACATATAATGAAAACATGTTAGAAAATACTTATGAGAATAAGCAAATCAACCACCACTTTGATATTTCAAGAACCGAAAAACCAAACTTCAAACTTAATTCAATATCCAAAATCGAAATCCAAAAGCTATGAATAATGGAACATGTTCGTCGTTCAATGTAAAATGAGATAAAAACTAAAAAATGACCTAATTAATTCAAAATAAGTGTTTTAAAAAGTGTCCTACTCGAAGTAGGACTAAATTGTCGGGCCCTTCACGCCCTCTTCTACAACCCGTCAAGGGCTTCACGGTCCGTGAAGCCCCTCGTGGTCTTCAGTTTGATTCCCTCAAAGCAGGTTCTTCAAGACCTGTACATTGTGTCATCACCACGACATGCACCACGGGTCGTGACAATGACCACGGGCAGTGAAGTTGTCCGTGGTCTTCACTTGGTAACTTATCTCTTCAACTTTCCAAGGCCCCTTCACTGTATCATTACCACGACATGCACCACGGGCCGTATAGTTTTCCATGGTCTTCACTTGGTAACTCTCTTCAACTTTCCAGAGCCCCTTCACTGCATCATTACCACGACGTGCACCACGGGCCGTTGTGAGGACCACGACTCGTGAAGTCGTCCGTGGTCTTCACTTGGTTCAATTCCTTTGTCAACTTTTCCTTGCCTATTCACTGGTTCAGTTTCACGACCAGCACCACGGTTCGTGACAAGGACCACGACCCGTCTAGGTGCTCGTGGTGTTCACTTGGTCACCATCATTTCATCATTCTTTTTTTAGTTTTCCACGCAAGCAAGAATCTGTCTACACATTCAACAAACACATCAAAGCATACAAAAATACACTCAATTCTGGCATTAATCCTTAGTTTTCAAGCATCAATTGTGCCAAGATTTCGCGGCACATCATGCATACCTTTACTTTTCAAGTTCGTGACCTCTGTCTGTGTTTTATTCTAGCATTTCCTATTGCTTTTACCTTTCTTACTCAGTCGGCCTATGATGCCTACTGGGTACCTTTTCACTGGTACTCATACTACACTCTATATCTATTTTCGTGATGTAGGACTGAGAACCAGTCATCAGCACCACCATTCGAGCAAGTAGCAGCCAGCATCCGTAGGCGAGGGTGAGCACAACGTTCTGATCATCGTTGTCTCCTTCTGTATATATATATTTTGTGGCTCGTCTTTTGTACTTGAGACAGGTCCTTTGTAGTTGCGTATATTTTTGTATGTTGGTCCACTTTTGGGACTTGTACTCATAGTATCGCTCTGTACTTGTGACTTCCAGGTTCTGCGAGGTATTCAATTCTTCTTTATGTATTCTTTCGGCTTACCTTAATCCTTTTTGTTGTTATTGTTTCTGCCACTTGGTTTCTACCCTTTTACCCACTACTAGTTGTTCTGGGTTTCGGGTTGGCTTACATACGGGTGGGATATAGTAGGTGCCATCACGGCTCGAGGAATCGGGTCGTCACATTTTCGTAATTGTCCGAAAAATAACAAAAAAAAAAAATTCCTCGTAAATGTACGAAACATATAAAAATCAAGAAAAGTACATCAAAATACCTCAAAAAAATTTCAAACTGCACCAATGACCTTAGAATATCGAAAAAAAAATGATGAAAATTTTACTCTTTTTCGTAACTATCCAAAAAATAACATAAATTTATTTTTTCCTCGTAAATGTACGAAACATATCAAAATCAAGAAATGTACATCAAAAAGACTCAAACAAATCTCAAACTACACCAATGACCTAAAAATATCGAAACAAAAAAGTGATTAAAATTTTACTCATTTTCGTAACTGTCCAAAAAATAACAAAAAAATTATTTTTTCCTCGTAAATGTACGAAATCAAGAAAAGTACATCAAAACACCTCAAAAAATTCTCAAACTGCCCAATGACCTTAGATTATCGAAACGAAAAATGGATCAAAATTTCACTATTTTTCATAACTATTCAAAAAATAACAAAAAAAATATTTTTTCTTCGTAAATGTACGAAACATATAAAAATCAGGAAAAGTACATCAAAACATCTCAAAAAATTCTCAAACTGCACCAATGACCTTAGAATATCCAAACAAAAATATGATCAAAATTTTACTCTTTTTCATAACTGTTCGAAAAATAACATAAAATTTAATTTTTCCTCGTAAATATACAAAACATATTAAGATCGAGAAAAGTACATCAAAACACCTCCAAAAAATTTTAAACTGCAACAATGACCTTAGAATATCGAAACAAAAAAATGATCAAAATTTTACTCTTTTTCGTAACTGTTCGAAAAATAACAAAAACATTATTTTTTACCCGTAAATGTATGAAACATATAAAAATCAAGAAAAATACATCAAAACACCTCAAAAAATTCTCAAACTGCACTAATGACCTTAGAGTATCGAAAAAAAAGATGATTAATTTTGGAACTGTCCGAAAAATAACAAAAATTTAATTTTTCCTCGTAAATGTACGAAACATATAAAAATCAAGAAAAGTACATCAAATCACCTCAAAAAATTCTTAAGCTCGAACAATGACCTTAGAATATCGAAACAAAAAAATGATCAAAATTTTACACTTTTTCGTAACAGCCAGAAAAATAACAAAAAATAATAATTTGTCCTCGTAAATGTACGAAACATATAAAAAGTAAGAAAAGTACAACAAAACACCTCAAAAAAAATTCAAACTGCACCATTGACCTTAGAATATCGAAATAAAAGGATGATCAAAACTTTACTCTTTTTTTGGACCGGTTCAAAAAATAATAAAAAACTTATTTTTTCCTCGAAAATGTACAAAATAGAAGAAAAGTACATCAAAACACCTCAAAAAAAATTTCAAAATGCACCAATGACTTTAGAATATCTAAACAAAAAAAATGATCAAAATATTTACTCTTTTTCGTGACTGTCAAAAAAATAACAAAATAAATTATTTTTTCCTCGTTAATGCACGAAACGTATAAAAATCAAGAAAAGTACCTCAAAAAATTCTCAAACTGCACCAATGACCTTAGAATATCAAAACAGAAAATGATCAAAAAATTTACTCTGTTTCGTAACTTTCCAAAAAATAACAAAAAAATTATGTTTCCTCTTAAATATTCGAAAGATATAAAAATCAAGAAAAATACATCACAACACCTCAAAAAAATTTCAAACCGCACCAATGACCTTAGAATATCGAAACAATAAATTATCCAATTTTTTACTTATTTTCGTAACTATCCGAAAAATAACCAAAAAGTTAATGTTTCCTCATAAATATCCGAAAGATATAAAAATAAAGAAAAGTACATCAAAACACCTCAAAAAAATTTCAAACTGCACCAACGACCTAAGAATATCGAAACAAAAAAATGATCAAAATTTTACACTTTTTCGTAACTGTGCGAAAATACAAAAAAAAATATTTTTTACTCATAAATGTCCGAAAGGGATAAGAATTAAAAAAAAGTACATCAAAACACCTCAAAAAATTCTCAACCTGCATCAATGCCCTTAAAAAATCGAAACAAAAAAGTTATCAAAATTATACAATTTTTCGTAACTTTCTGAAAAGTAACAAAAAAATTACTTTTTCCTCGTAAATGTTCAAAAGATATAAAAATTAAGAAAAGTACATCAAATACCTCAAAAAATTCTGAAACTGCACCAATGTTACCTTAGAATATTGAAACAAAAATTGAACAAAATTTTACTCTTTTTTGTAACTGTCCGAAAAATAACAAAAATTTAATTTTTCCTCGTAAATGTACGAAACATACAAAGATCAAGAAAAGTACATCAAAGCATCTGAAAAAATTCTCAAACTGCACCAATGACCTTAGAATATCGAAACAAAAAATGATCAAATTTTTTCTCTTTTTCATAACTATTCGAAAAATAACAAAAAAAATTATTTTTCCTCGTAAATGTATGAAACATCTAAAAATCAAGAAAAGTACATCAAAATACCTCAAAAAATTCTCAAACTACAACAATGACATTAGAATATCGAAACAAAAAAATGATCAAAATTTTACTCTTTTTCGTAATTGTCCTAAAAATAACAAAAAGAATAATTTTTCCTCGTAAATGCCCGAAAGTTAAAAAAAAATCAATAAAAGTACACCAAAACACCTTAAAATATTCTCAAACTGCACTAATGACCTCAGAATATCAAACAAAAAAATAATCAAAATTTTACTGTTTTTTCGTAACTATATGAAAAATGACAAAAAAAATAATTTTTCCTCGTAAATGTACGAAACATATAAAAATCAAGAAAAGCACATCAAAACACCTCAAAAAATTCTGAAACTGCACCAATGACCTTAGAATATCGGAAAAAAAAAAGATCAAAATTTTACTCTTTTTCGTAACTTTCCTAAAAATAGCAAAAAAATTATTATTTCCTCGTAAATGTACGAAACATATAGAAATCAAGAAAAGTACATCAAAACACCTCAAAAAATTCTCAAACTACACCAATGACCTTACAATATCGAAACAAAAAGATGATCAAACTTTTACTATTTTTCATAACTGCCCTAAAAATAAAAATAAAAATAATTTTTCTTTGTAAATGCTCGAAAGATATAAAAATCAATAAAAGCACATAAAAACACCTTAATAAATTCTCAAACTGCACCAATGACCTTAGAATATCGAAACAAAAAAATAATCAAAATTTAACAGTATTTCAAAAAATGACAAAAAAATATTTTTTCCTCGTAAATGTTTGAAGATATAAAAATGAAGAAAAGTACATCAAAACCTCAAAAAATTCTCAAACGGCAACAATGACCTTAGAATCTCGAAACAAAAAAATGATCAAAATTTAACTCTTTTTCGTAACTATCCGAAAATAACAAAAAAAATCTCCTCGTAAATGTATGAAACATAGAAAAATCAATAAAAGTACATCAAAACACCTCAAAAAAATTCTCAGACTACACCAATATCATTAGAATATCAAAACAAAAAATGATTAAAAATTTACTCTTCTTTGTAACTGTCCAATAAATAACAAAAAAATTCAATTTTTCTCGTAAATGTCCGAGAGATATAAAAATCAAGAAAAGTACATCAAAACACCTCAAAAAATTCTCAAAATGCAACAATGACCTTAGAATATTGAAAAAATAATAAAAATTTTACTCTTTTTCGTACATGTCCAAAACATAACAAAAATTTAATATTTCCTCGTAAATGTCCGAAAGATATATAAATCAAGTACATAAAAACACCTCAAAAAATTCTCAAACTACACCACTATCCTTAGAATATCGAAACAAAAAAATGTTCACTATTTTACTCTTTTTCGTAAATGTCCAAAAAATAACAAAATTTTAATTTGTCCTCGTAAATGCCCGGAAGATATAAAAATAAAAAAGAGTACATCAAAACACCTTAAAAAATTCTGAAACTGCACCAATGACCTTAGAATATCATAATAAAAAATTATCAAAATTTTAATCTTTATTGTTAGTGTCCAAAAAATTATTTTTTCCTCGTAAATGTACGAAACATATAAAAATCAAGAAAAGTACATCAAAACACCACAAAAAATTCTCAAACTGCACCTATGACCTTAGAATATCGAAACAAAAAAATGATCAAAAT
Source organism: Solanum lignicaule (assembly GCA_029582545.1). Lineage (NCBI taxonomy): Eukaryota > Viridiplantae > Streptophyta > Magnoliopsida > Solanales > Solanaceae > Solanum > Solanum lignicaule. The sequence goes on from JAJOOF010000854.1 coordinate 61,557, forward strand.
TTTACTCTTTTTCGTAACTATCTGAAATATAACAAAAAAATTAATTTTTCCTTGTAAATGTCCGAAAGATATAAAAATCAAGAAAATTACATCAAAACACCTCAAAAAATTCTCAAACTACACCAATGACCTTAGAATATCAAAAAAAAAAAATGATCAAAATTTTACTTTTTTCGTAACTGTCCGAAAAATAACAAAAAAATTATTTTTCCTCGTAAATGTATGAAACATCTAAAAGTCAAGAAAAGTACATCAAAACACCTAAAAAAATTCTCAAACTGCACTAATAACCTTAGAATATCGAATAAAATGATGAAATTTTTTTACCATTTTTCGTAATTTTCCAAAAAAATAATAATTAATTTCTCCTCGTAAATGTCCATAAGATATAAAATTCAAGAAAAGTACGAATCCTAAACCCAACCTACCCATCTAGCTCGAGAGAGTGGATGAATTAAGGTGTGGGTTGTTCTTCATTGTTATGCTTGTTGATGTTCGAAAGAAATCACCTGATTCGTGATAGTTGTTCGAAAGAAAGCTATCTCCCTTATAGTCTAGCCTACCAACTAATTTTTAGCTCTTTACTAGTAGTTTCAATTACCCATATATGGATATTTGCCGATAATCGATCATATCTTGAGAATTCCTCTCCTTATTGTTGTTTTATCATTGCTTGTGACTGCATTGTAGTTGATAATTGCAAACTAACCCCTCCCCCCATCGGACATTCGTGTCACCCCTTTTGATTTGTTTCTTGTATTTTTCGATAATTTCTATTCCTATATCTAGTTAGATCATATTCGTACTTCTTAATTGAATTTGAACACGTACCGCTCCCTGTGGGATTCGACCCCAACTCATTTGTTGGGTTATATATTTGCTTAACGATTGTTTACACCTAGAATTGGATGAGGTGTGATTGAGACGTTATTTCATCACAGTCTCATGTACCTCACCCACTTAGTCTCCTCTATATCCTTAGCTATGTGACGGGCCATCCACCTCAGCAATCTCTCTCTCTACTCGGCATCTCTCTGAAATGCCCCACTCGGAACAAAATGACTACAGATGTATTAATCGATAGAGTGTGGGCTGGACCATAAATAAAATGGTGAATGGTAGCCTCTAAGATGTCAACAGAGAAATTCCTCACCAGTGTGGCCTGAAGTAGAGGCTGGGCCAGTGGCTTAGCCCTTTTGGGCATAGCAATGACAGTGGCGGCAGCGTAAGAGGCAAAAAACTCTCGAGTCATCTCCTCGCTAAAGTTAACCGGACTCCGGGTCATCCACTCACATCAGTGCCTCTTGAAAAGCTCCTCAATAACTGGCAAAATATGAAAACTCCCTATCAAGACCCTGCGCTCCTCGGTAATGGTCTGGGCCATCTTCCGGTGTTCATTCATCATAGATTTCGTACTGACCATGAACAAACCACCTATTTGGCTCGGTGTCATTGGGAACCGGCTTAACTCTAGGGGGGTCCTGCGCATCCCCCATGCTATTAGCCGTGGAAAAATCGCTCGCACTAGAGCCGGACTGCGACTCTGTTGTGGGCGTGGCCCCTTTCTCAGACTAGTGGGCAGTAACCTCGACCTCGTCACTAGAAGTAAGTATCTGCCTGGCCCTATTCCTCGTGGTCCGGGGGTCGGTAGGGGAGCCTCTGGTGGTCTCCGAGATGTACATATGATCTCTTTCTTCATCTATCAGATGTTGGGAAGGGGCGACTGATTTGGACTTACCCTCTCTTGCGTAGGCTGGAGCTTGTTTCGGAGCCTTGGTACCTCTGGAAGACTCGTTAGTACTTAAAGAACACCAAAAGACCCAAGAAATAATTTTAGAACAAGCCTCGGACTCCGACAAAAAAATTAAAAAAATTTAAGCAATAGCAGGTTTGGTGACCCACGGTGGGTACCTACGGTCCGTCGATGGATTGACGGACCGTGGGTCCCCTCTGTAGGTCAGAATACCCATTTTTGGGTCTCTGATGTTAGAACCACGGATGTGCAGAATGGTCCGTCGATGGAACGACGGACCGTAGTCCACATCGTGGTTCACGACTTAGTAAAATATTTCTGCAGTGCTAGTGATGCACCACGACCTAAGGTCCATAGGTGGACCTACAGTCCGTTGGTGGTGGTCGTTGATCAGTGTTGTGCCAGGAATGAAGTTCAACTTACATTCAACACTATTTCTTCAACAATCATTCAACCACTCTAAGTCTATACATGCATTTCAACATATTACTCAGTAGTTCATCATCCATAGGGTTTTGATTACACATAATTCAACTTTCAACACAATCAAAACAACGAAACCCCAAGTCAAAACTTTCAATTAGACCTAGCAACCCATTTATTCGATTTAGATTCACTACACACTCACGTACCATCATTCCAAGGGTATTATATAAACTAAATTCAACCAATTATGCAAGCATTTGAAGTACCCAAGATCAAGTTCATCGTTGTGACTTCAATTTGAAACAATGAAATATTCAAAGTTTTGGAGAAACTGATTTACCTTACAAGTAAGCAACGATGGTAAGTATGTGATCACGTGCAAATGCTCCTAGACCAACGGTGACACCAAACTCGGACCTTTGAAAGCTTTTGGAGAGAAAGTGAGGAAGAAGATTTGGAATATGGGAAAGGAGGAAGGATTTAGAATAGGAAATGTAAGTTGATTTAGGACCAATAGACCGTTGATGGGACCCATAGACCACTGCAACAACTTATTTTCTGCAGATTTTGCCTTTTCGTCCATGCACACATAGCAACTATTAGGACTTTCTTTTTACATTTTCTGGTGACTCTTTAGACACGGACCCTATTCTATATCTAGTCAACACTAAATAGAAAATTAATAAACACCTAACTAAAGAGCTACAAAATCAAAAACAAAGAAGAAAAACTCCTATATCGAAAAGAAAATCCTATAGTTGGCTAGATTTTACATCTTGGGTTGCCTCCCAAGCAGCGCTTGATTTAATGTCGCGGCACGACGCAAACACCTACTTTACTCATACTTCATCAAGATAAAAATCCTATATCACTTCATGTACATTCTCAGATTTCCCCAAGTAGACTTTTATCCCTTGTCCATTCACCTTGAACCTCGTTCCTTCCTTGTTTTAGAGCTCAACCGCTCCATGTGGAAATACTTGAGTTACTCTGAATGGCCTGGTCCACTTGGACTTAAGCTTGCCAGGAAACAAGTGCAACCTTGAATTGAATAAGAGCACCAGATCACCAGCAACAAATTCACGCTTTTCAATCTTCTGATCATGGTACTTCTTCATCTTCTCTTTGTACAAGGCTGAAATTTTCATATGCTTTTAGGCGAAAAGCATCAAGCTCATTCATGTCATTGAGTCTTTGACTCGATGCAGCGCCTCAATCCAAATTAAACTTCTTTAGCGCCCACATTGCTTTATGCTCTAGCTCTAAAGTTGTCACGACCCGAGCCTACACCCGAGACGTGAAACGACGTACAAGACTCCGAAAAGCCTCATACAAGCCTCATAGCATTCATAACATAAGACATAAAGAAAATGGTACGGAATTTAAAACTTTTAAACCATACAATCCAATTTTTTTTTTTTAAAACAACGGAAATCTAACTTTCCTCACATCTAGTACATCTTTGGAATAAAAAATAGGGTCACAGCCCTTTAACATTATCCGAAACTTAAAATGACATAAGAAGGAAACTAAAATGATGACACTCATCCTTGAACTGTCCGAAAAGTAACCAAAAAATTAATTTTTCCTCGTAAATGTTTAAAAGATATAAAAATCAAGAAAAGTACATCAACACACCTCAAAAAATTCTCAAACTGCACTAATGGCCTTAGAATATCGAAACAAAAAATGATCAATGTTTTACTCTTTTTCGTTATTGTCCGAATAATAACAAAAATCTTATTTTTTCTTTGTAAATGTACGAAACATATAAAAATCAAGAAAAGTACATCAACACACTTCAAAAAAATTCTCAAACTGCATCAATGACCTTAGAATATTGATACAAAAATAAGATCAAAATTTTATTCTTTTTCGTAAATATCCGGAAAAAAAACAATAAAATTAATTTTGCCTCGTAAATGTACGAAACATATATAATCAAGAAACGTACATCAAGCCACCTCAAAAAATTCTAAAACTACACCAATGATGTTAGAATATCGAAACAAAAAAATGATCAAAATTTAACTATTTTTCGTAACTGTCCGAAAAATAACAAAAAAATTATTTTTTCCTCGTAAATGTACGAAGCATATAAAAATGAAGAAAAGTTCATTAAAACACCTCAAAAATTCTCAAACTACACCAATGACCTTAAAATATAGAAACAAAAAAATAATCAAATTTTACTCTTTTTTGTAACTGTTCGAAAAATAACAAAAAAAATTAATTTTCCTCATAAATGAACGAAGCATATATAAATCAAGCAAGTACATCAAAACACTTCAAAAAATTATCAAAATTTTGCTCTTTGTCGTAACTATCCGAAAAATAACAAAAAAAAATATTGTTTCATCGTAAATGTACGAAACATATAAAAATTAAGAAAAGTACATCAAAACACCTCAAAATTTCTCAAACTGCACCAACGACCAAAGAATATCGAAATAATGATCAACATTTTACACTTTTTCGTAACTGTCAAAAAAATAACTAAAAAATTAATTCTTCCTCGTAAATATACGAAATATATAAAAATCTAGAAAATTACATCAAAACACCTCAAAAAATTATCAAACTGCAGCAATGACCTTAGAATATTGAAACAAAAAATGATCAAAATTTTACTCTTTTTTTAACTATCCAAAAAATAACAAAAAAATATTTTTTTCCTCGTAAATGTACGAAACATATAAAAACCAAGAAAAATACATCAAAAAAATTCTCAAACTGCACCAATGACCTTACAATATCGAAACAAAAGAGTGATCAAAACTTTACTCTTTTTCGTAACTGTCTAAAAAATAACCAAAAAAATTCTTTTTTTCTCATAAATGCACGAAACATATAAAAATCAAGAAATATACAACAAAACACCTCAAAAAAATCTCAAACTGCACCAATGACTTTAGAATATCGAAACAAGAGAATGATCAAAGTTTTACTCTTTTTCATAACTGTGTAAAAAATAACAAAAAAAATAATTTTTCCTCGTAAATGTACGAAACATGTAAAAATCAAGAAAAGTATATTAAAACACATCAAAAAATTCTCTACTTGCACCAATGGTCTGAGCATATAGAAACAAAAAAATTATCAAAATTTTACTCTTTTTCGTAACTATCCAAAAAATAACAAAAAATTGATTTTTCCTCGAAAATGTCCAAAAGATATAAAAATCAAGAAACTACATCAAAACACTTCAAAAAATTCTCAAACTGCATCAATAACCTTAGAATATCAAACTAAAAAATTGATCAAAATTTTACACTTTTTCGTAACTGTCAGAAAAATAAAAAAGAATAAAAATTTCATAGTAAAAAGGAATCATATAAAAATCTAGAAAAATTTATCAAAACACCTCAAAAAATTCTCAAACTGCACCAATGACTTTAGAATATCGAAACAAAAAAATGATCAAAATTTTACTCTTTTTCCTAGCTAACCGAAAATTAACAAAAAAAATAATTTTTCATCGTAAATGTCCGAAAGATATAAAAATTAAGAAAAGTATATCAAAACACCTCGAAAATTCTCAAACTGCACCAATGACCTTAGAATATAAAAACAAAAAAATGATCAAAATTTTACTATTTTTCGTAACTGTCCGAAAAATAACAAAAAAATTAATTTTTCCTCAAAAATGTACGAAACATATAAAAATCAAGAAAAGTACATCAAAACACCTCAAAAAAAATTCTCAAACTGCACCAATGACCTTGGTATATCGAAACAAGAAAATTATCAAAATTTTACTCTTTTTTGTAATTGTCCGAAAAATAACAAAAATTTAATTTTTTCTCATAAATATCTGAAAGATATAAAAATCTAGAAAAGTATATCAAACCACCTCAAAAAACTTCTCAAACTGCACCAATATCTTTAGAATTTTAAAACAAAAAAAAGATCAAAATTTAACGCTTTTTCGTAACTGTATGAAAAATATCAAAAAAAATTAATTTTCCTAGTAAAAGTACAAAACATATAAAAATCAAGAAAAGTACATCAAAACACCTCAAAAAATTCTCAAACAGCAACAATAACCTTAGAATAACGAAACAAAAAAATGATTAAAATTTTACACTTTTTCATAACTGTTTGAAAAATAACAAAAAATTTAATTTTTCGTATTAAATGTAAGAAACATATAAAAATCAAGGAAAGTACAACAAAACACCTCAAAAAAATTTCAAACTTCTTTAATAACCTTGGAATATCGAAACAAAAAAAATGATCAAAATTTAACTCTTTTAAGTTACTGTCCGAAAATAACAAAACAAGTATTTTTTCCTCGTAAATGTACGAAACATATAAATATAAAAAAAAGTACATAAAAACACCTCAAAAAATTCTCAAACCGCACCAATGACCTTAGAATATCGAAACAAAAAAAAGATCAGAAATTTTCTCTTATTTGAAACTGTCCGAAAAATATCAAAAAATTTAATTTTTCCTCGTAAATGTACGAATCATATAAAAATCAAGAAAAGTATATCAAAGCACTTCAAAAACTTTTCAAACTGCACCAATGACCTTAGAATATTGAAACAAAAAAATGATCAAAATTTTACTCTTTTGTAATTGTCCGAAAAATAATAAAAAAATTATTTTTTCCTCGTAAATGTACGAAACATATAAAAATAAAGAAAGTACAGCAAAACACCTCAAAAAAATCTCAAACTGCACACATGATCTTAGAATATCGAAACAAAGAAATGATATAAATTTTACTCTTTTTCGTAACTTTTGAAAAATAACAAAAAAAATAATGTTTCCTCGTAAATGTCTGAAAGATATAAAAATCAAGAAAAGTACATCAAAACACCTCAAAAAATCTCAAAATGCACCAAAGACCTTTGAATATCGAAACCAAAAAATGATTAAACTTTTACTCTTTTTCAAACTGTCCGAAAAGTAACAAAAAAAATAATTTTTCCCCGTAAATATCTGAAAGATATAAAAATTAAGAAAACTACATCAAAACACCTCAAAGAATTCTCAAACTACACTAATGATCTCAAAATTTTACTTTTTTTCGTAACTGTCCGAAAAGTAACAAATTTTTTTTTTCTCGTAGATGTTTGAAAGATATAAAAATCAAGAAAAGTACATCAAAACACCTCAAAAATTCTCAAACTTCACTAATGACCTTAGAGTATCGAATAAAAAAAAGGATCAAAATTTTACTCCTTTTGGTAATGTCCTAAAAATAACATAAAGAATTATTTTTTCCTCGTAAATGTTCGAAACATATAAAAGTCAAGAAAAGTACATTAAAACAGTCAAAAAATTCTCAAACTGCACCAATGACTTTAGAATATCGAAACAAAAAAGTAATCAAAATTTTACACTTTTCTGTAACTTTCCAAAAAATAACAAAAAAATTATTTTTTCCTTGTAAATGTGCGAAAGATGTAAAAATAAAGAAAACCACATTAAAACACCTCAAAAATTCTCAAACTGCACCAATGACCTTAGAATATCGAAACAAAAAATGATCAAAATTTTACTCTGTTTCATAATTGTCCGAAAAATAACAAAAAATTTAATTTTCCCTCGTAAATGTTCAAAACATATAAAAATCAAGAAAAGTATATCAAAACACCTCGAAAAATTCTCAAATTTCACCAATGACCTTAGAATATCGAAACAAAAAGTTGATCAAAATTTTACTCTTTTTTCGTAATTTTAGGAAAATAACAACAAATTTAATTTTACCAGGTAATTGTCTGAAACATATTAAAATCAAGAAAAAGTATATCAAAACACCTCAAAAAATTCTTAAACTGCTCTAATGACCTAAAATATCGAAACAAAAAAATGATCAAAATTTTACTCTTCTTTGTAATCATCCGAAATACAACAAAAAAATTATTTTTTCCTTGTAAATGTCCGAAAGATATAAAAATCAAGAAAAGTACATCAAAACACTTCAAAAAAATTCTCAAACTTCACTAACGACCTTAGAATATAGAAACAAAAAAATAATCAAAATTTTATTCTTTTTCGTAACTATCCAAAAAATAACAAAAAAATTAATTTTCCTCGTAAATGTCTGAAAGATATAAAAATCAAGAAAACTACATCAAAACACCTAAACAAATTCTCAAACTGCACCAATGACCTTAGAATATCGAAAGAAAAAAAAGATCAAAATTTTACTCTTGTTCGTAACTGTTCGAAAGTAACAAAAAATTAATTTTAATTCATAAATGTCAGAAAGATATAAAAATCATGAAAACTACATCAAAACACCTCAAAAAATTCTCAAACTGTACCAATGACCTTAGAATATCGAAACAAAAAAATGATCAAAATTTTACTTTTTGTCGTCACAGTCTGAAAAATAACAAAAAAAAATGTTCCTCGTAAATATTCGAAAGATATAAAAACAAAGGTAAGTATATCAAAACACCTAAAAAAATTCTCAAACTACACCAATGACCATAGAATATCGAAACAAAAAAATGATCAAAATTTTACTCTTTTTTCGTAACTGTCCGAAAAATAACAAAAAAATTAATTTTCCTCGTAAATGTTCGAAACATATAAAAATCAAGAAAAGTACATCAAAACACCTCAAAAAAATCTCAAACTGCATCAATGACCTTAGGATATCAAAACAAAAGAATGATCAAAGTTTTACCCTTTTTCGTAGCTGTCCGAAAAATAACAAAAAAAATAATTTTTCCTCGTAAATGTTCGAAAGATATAAAAATCAAGAAAAGTACATAAAAACACCTCAAAAAATTCTCGAACTGCACCAATGACCTTGTAATATCGAAACAAAAAAATGATCAAAATTTTACGCTTCTCTCGTAATTGTCTGATAATCAAAAAATAAATTTTTCTTCCTAAATGTACGAAACATAGGTAAATCAAGTACATCTAAACACCTCAAAAAAAATCTCAAATTGCACCAATGACCTTAGAATATCAAAACAAAAGAATGATCAAAATTTTACTCTTTTTCGTAACTGTCTGAAAAAATAACATAAAAATTACTTTTTCCTCGTAAAAGTACGAAACATATAAAAATCAAGAAAAGTATATCAAAACACCTCAAAAAATTCTTGAACTACACCAATCAAAATTTTACTCATTTTCTTATCAATTGGAATAATAACAAAAAAATTATTTTTTCCTCGTAAATGTAGGAAACATATTAAAATAAATAAAAGTACATCAAAACACCTCAAAAAATTCTCAAACTGCACCAATGACCTTAGAATATCGAAACAAAAAATAATCAAAATTTTACTATTTTTTGTTATTATATAAAAATAACAAAAATAATTAATTTTTCCTTGTAAATGTACGAAACATATAAAAATCAAGAAAAGTACATTAAAACACCTCAAAAAATTCTCAAACTACACCAATGACCTTAGAATATTGAAACAAAAGAATAATAAAAGATCTACTCTTTTTTCGTAACGGTCTGAAAAATAACAAAAAATTTCATTTTTCCTCGTAAATGAATGAAACATATAAATATCAAGAAAAGTATATCAAAACACCTCAAAAAATTCTAAAACTGCACAATGACCTTAGAATATCGGAACAAAAAAATATTCAAAATTTTACTCTTTTTCATAACTATCCGAAAAATAACAAAAAAAAATAATTCCTTGTAAATGTACGAAACATATAAAAATCAAGAAAAGTACATCAAAACACCTCAAAAATTCACAAACTGCACCAATAACCTTAGGATATCGAAACAAAAAATGATCAAAATTTTACTCTTTTTTGTAACTGTCTGAAAAATGACAAAAAAATAAAGTTTTTATCGTAAATGTCCGAAAGATATAAAAATCAAGAAAAGTATATCAAAACACCTCAAAAATTCTCAAACTACACCAATGACCTTAGAATATTGAAACAAAAGAAAGATCAAAATTTTACTTTATATCGTCACAGTTCGAAAAATAACAAAAAAGTTATTTATTCCTCATAAATATTTTAAAGATATAAAAATAAAGAAAAGTATATCAAAACACCTCAAAAAATTCTAATACTGAACCAATGACCATAGAATATCGAAACAAAAAAATGATCAAAATTTTACTCTTTTTTCGTAACTGTCCGGAAGCCATTCTCAAAGAGCATGCAACTGATGCACGAAGTCTCAAAGAATAACAGGGCATGGTACATCAGGGATGCAGAAGTAGGAGATCTGGGGTACACATTTGAACTGTCGGCTGAACAAAGGAAGAGAGAAGAAGAAAGAGATCAGGATATGGCACACATGAGGACCCAAATAGATCTACTCACGAAGCATATTGTCTCCAAGTCTGAAAAGGTAAATGTTGTGAGCCAACCAAACAGGTTTAAAGATCAGGATATTGATCTAGATGAGGAGGCAAATTACCTAGGAAACCAAGGAGGTTTCTGGAGTTATAACTCGGGCAACCAAGGTTACAATTCTAGAAATGCAGGTCCGAACTTCTCAAGGGAAGGACAGTATGATAGGCCAGCAAACAGAGAGCAGAGAAACTGGCAGAATAGAGATGGGTATAAAACTGACCGCAGTGGTGTATATGTGCCCCAAGGTAATAGAGATTGGGCAAGTGGCAGTTCCAGCGGGTCTAAGCTGGAAGACATGTTGGCCAATGTGCTCCAGAAAGTTGAATCAACGGAGCAGGGATGAAGGAGATGAAAGGTGAATTCTCCCGTATGAGTCAATTGGTAAACTCTCACACCACCTCCATCAAGCAAATTGAGCAGCAGTTGGGGCAACTTTCAGCCTCATTAAATCAGAGGAAGAATGAGTCACTACCTACTGACACGATCCAAAATCCGAAGAAGGACGGGCACTGCATGGATATCGCCACCAGGAGTGGTAAGATTCTTACTGACCCAATTTTTACAGGAACTAAACATAAGCAGGTGTTGGAGCAAGCTGGAAGAGAGAAGGATGAAGCTGAGCAAGTAGATGACTTGGAGGATGCTCAAGAAATAGCCAAACCAGCAGGAGCGAAAGAAAAAGAGGTTGAGGGAACCTTACCTTTACAGCAAATCCCACGACCACCTCCTCCTTTCCCTCAAAAGCTTAAAAAGAAAGCCGAAGATAGGAACTTTGCTAAGTTCATCACCATGTTGCGACAGTTTTCAGTAAACATCCCACTGGTGGAAGCACTTGAGCAAATGCCAGGATATGCCAAGTTCATGAAGGACTTGGTTACTAAGAAAAGAGCAGTGAGTATTGATTTGACTAACCATATTCATCACTGCAGTGCTATTGCTACCGGGTCTTTAGTAAAAAAGAAGGAAGATCCAGTTGCATTCACCATACCATGCACCATCGGATTGATCAAATTTGCAAAGGCCTTGTGTGATCTAGGGGCCAGCATAAACTTGATGCCGCTGGCCATCTACAAGCAACTGGGTTTAGGAGTTCCAAAACCCACAGCCATGAGGTTGATGATGGCAGATAGGTCAGTAAAGCGACCTGTGGGCATACTATGTGATGTGCTTGTAAAGGTGGACAGATTCATCTTTTCGGTAGACTTCGTGATCATGGATTGCGAAGTGGATATTGAGGTTCCCATTATTTTGGGAAGACCATTTCTGGCCACAGGACAAGCATTTGTAGATGTTGAGCGAGGAGAACTGAAATTCAGACTCAACAATGAAGAGGTAAAGTTTAATAATTGCATGTCCATGAAGCAGACACATGACATGAATGTGGTGTCTGCAATAAAGGGCTTTGATGAAGAAGAAATGGGAGCAACTATTGAAGAGAGGCTCGGCACACCCAGAGCTATCATCAGTGATGGTGGTTCTGATTTATGAAATAAGGTGTTCAGTTCTCTTCTGGCTAAATATGGAGTTAAATAGCACATGGTAGCAACACCTTATCATCCACAGACCAATGGCCAAATGGAGGTCTCCAACAAGGAAATTAAAGCAATTCTGGCTAAAACGGTGAATGCCAATAGGACAGATTGGGCACGAAAGTTAGATGATGCTCTATGGGCATATCAAACAACTTTCAAGAAGCCTATTGGTATCTCTCCATATCAATTGGTGTTTGGAAAGGCATGTCATTTGCCGGTTGAGCTTGAGAATAAAGCACTCTGGGCTTTGAAGAATCTGAACCTTAGTTAGAGCGAAACTGCGAACCTGAGATTGGATCAAATCAATGAGATGGATGAGTTCCGTCTGAGATCCTAATGAAACTATATCATGACAAGCATATTGAGAAAAGAAGCTTCACTCCTGGTGATTTGGTATTACTTTTTAACTCCAGAGTTCGTCTGTTTCTAGGGAAGTTGAGATCCAAATGGTTTGGAACTTTTAAGGTTACTCAGGTGCGATTGAGCTTGAAAATGACAAGGGAGAGAGGTTCAAAGCCAATGGCCAGTGAATCAAGGAATACTTGGGTGTTCCAGAAGATGTGAAGATCGTGGAGGAATGTAAACTTGATGAAGTCTGAGTAATCAAGTAACTTGCGTCGCGCCACGATGTTAAATTGTGCACTGCTTGGGAGGCAACCCAAGATGTAATTGTAGTAGGTATTTTCCTCTTTCTTTTTTTCTCTTTGTTTTTATAGAGTCACTCTGTGTTGATGTGTGCAGGAGAGACTGGTTATAAAAATTGCAGGAACTGGGTGCAGACTGCTCTTCACAGGCAGCCTCACAGACCGTGGTCCCCTTCACGGGTCGTCAATCTTAGCACCAACCTAAATGAGCTAATGGAATTTGGAAGAAAAAGGTTCACGAAAGGGTTCATGGTCCATCATAATTTGTACCGACCGTCTAGCCTCTCGTGAACCAATGGTAAGTATTTTTCCCCAAGTCAGTTTCACGGACAGCTATACGGACCGTGGTGACCTTAACGGGCACTTCACGGTCCATCGTCTACAACCCAGTCCTACCAGTACCCGACCCGACCCGCGATGGCACCAAAAATTAAAAGAATCATTTATATCATTCCTAAAGCGCCAAAGGTCAGGGTTTTTCCTCTTACCCTCTTCTATAACGATTCTTAAAAGGTTTAAAACAGTTCCCGTTATCCATAAATCCCAAATTCATCAAAGAATCAAAGCCCTAATCCTAAATTGTCAAGAATCTAAAGTCGAATTCACTCATTTCTCTTTCTGAGCGAAATTCTCTTTTAAGTTCCAAGTAAGATCTCTTATCACTTGCCATAAGTTTGATCTTGTAAGAAAGTGAGTTTGAATTACTTCGATTTAGTCGAGGTTAGCATGATTATGTGACGAGTTACTTTGATTGGTACTGATTTGTTGTGGGTTAAGTTGAATTAGGTATTGTTTAATGTTCTTGTACTTGGGTATGATTACAGTGGGTCTAAATTAGTTGTGAGTTTATGAGGGTAGTTGAATTCATGAAGGATAGTGTTGATATGTGGGTACATGTTTGGTTGAATGAATATTGTTTTTGTTGGCTTTGTGTATGATCAGGGTATCTGTGTGTAGAAGCAATGAATGATTATTTGCCTAAGTGTAAGACCATGATAGGCTTCACGGATCGAGGAAACCACTACAAGCCGTGAAACCACTTGTGGACCACACTAGGGCATTCATATCATCACTGGTTAGGTTTACGGACAGTATTACGGACCGTGGTTGACTCCATACCCACGGGCCGTGATCCCGTCCGTGAAAAATACTTTGGAAAGCCCAGTTGCACAATGATTCTGTGAGAAGTCCACGAGGGGTTTTACGGACCGTGGTACCTACCACGTTCCGTGATATCTCCCGTGGAGTTTACTTGTGTTGTAAAATTTTATTTTTTCTGTACTTCTATTTTTGTTCACCTTTTGATTCAGTGGCCCTTCCCAATGATAGATTGGTGACGGCATTCTTAAGGCAAGGCGTCACGATCTAATTACACAGGGGAAGTCAGAGTACCCAACAATGTGTCATTTTACTGAGTTTTGTACTAATTGGTGTTGTGTTTATCAGGTACTATGGCTCCCCGGAGAAAGAACGCAACCAAACTGCCCCCCCCACTGCTTCTCAATCAAACGATTATGACGATTCCGAGTCTAGTATTTCCGAGGTGCAAATAAATACCACTATTGAGGATCACTCACCTCGGGCTACTAGAGGACAGACAAAGAGGGTCATTCTCAAGGACACTCCTCCCCAGTTTGAAGAGGTGTTTCGGTACAGTGAAGAATCGGGTGGTGAATCTAATGCTGGTTCAGGTAGCCAGTTGCTGATAATTCTGGGGACAGTGCAGAGTCTGAAATCGGCTCCCAAGAAGATGTAAACACCTCTCCACCTGCGGCAAATACAGAAGCTAACACTGGAATACGAGAGGAGATCGATGCTATAGATGAGGATATAGAGATCACCACTGATGATATCATAGTGATGTATGTAAACATCCATGAACCTGATTCTGTAGCGAGACCGTAACTAATTGACTGCTTTCGTTCCATGTGGACTGTGAACCAGTTCGAAGAATTCTTAAAAAATGGTATTGTGACCAAGAATGGCAGTTTCAAGAAACGATCAATCATGCCTGAGACTAGGGTGGTGGTAGCTGATATCAAAGCATTCTTTGACATTTACAAGACATTTCAGTTTCATCAGTTCGACTGGATGAACAATGAACTTGGAGAATACTTGAGCCACCTAGCCAGAGAGTTTTATTCATCTTATGCAGATACACTGATGAACATTGTTGCTGAAATAGAGACAACGAAACGTGGCCAGAAAGACATTGCCATTATCTGGGGCCACTCAACTCAATTATAGTTCGGGGAAAACCAATAGACATCTCTAAGGCCACTATTAACATGATGTTGCATGGCCTAAAATACACTACACCAGCTTCAGTTGACCTTTTTGAGGGCAAACATCATGAAGTAACCAGTGATACTACCATGGAGATTCGGGATTCTCGAGAGAGGGTCTTGCGCTGGATTGCACGACAAATTGCCATACATGGGGAGAATGCAGTTTGGGTTACAACAACGCCAACACTTATTACAAAAGCTTCATTGTCTTTTACAGCCAAGGTTTGGTGGGTTGTTGTCCGTGCGCAATTGAGACCGACGGCTAATGATAACACCTTATCTCCTTCACTGGCTTCCTTGGTAACATGCCTCATGGTTGGTTATTCGGTAAATGTGGGGCGGATAATAGCAACTGATCTTCGAGACAGGGCACTGAATGAGAGAGCTGGACTTCCATTTCCTTGTCTGATAGGGAAACTATGCCGACAAATGAACATTCCGCCGAACATGCTGATTGACAGATGGGGTGAAGCAACAAGACTTATCCAAGTTTCAAAAATCACGGATGTTGCGAACCATCTCTTTGGTGCGAAGTCTAGAGTTGTGGGAACTTTAGTTGTTGTTCCTCATGTCCCACTTGATATTCCACATGCAGACAAAGGGCCAGAACAGGGGAGTCATCACAGCCTTCAACATAGGCACCACCACCACCAGCTTCTGCCTCACATGCTCTAGGTACCTATGTCACTATTCCTATGATTTTCCTTGAGAAATTAGTTGCAGATCAGCGCCAAACCAAGACATTAGTAGACCAGATTGTAAGTCGGACTTTGGAGAACCTTGTCCAAGATCGATTCCAGGCTGCCAAGTTAGTAGATACTGAAGAGTTCAAATCACAGTTGGCTGAGATGCGAACTCAGGTTGCTAAACTGGTTGAAAAGCCTGTACAGGTACCCACTCCAATTATGCCAGATTCTTTAATGCAAATGCTAAATCAAGCAACCTCCACTCAATAAATTGACGATCTCTGGGGTGAACTACCCAAGAGTAAGTCGGGCAAGAGGAAACACAAAGCTGGAGAATCTGATGAAGAGCTCTCTACTGACTTGTCTAAAGAGGAAAGATGGAAACACAAGAATGCTCGCAGGGCAACAAGGAGGGAAGCTCGAGAAAAAGAAGCCCTTGAGCAACAACGGAGAGATGCAATGGTAGCGGAGCACCTGCCCCGGCGAGTGGTAACCAACACGATCATATGCTGAGTTCTAATTATGCACCCGTTGATAAGGGTGTCGATGCTGAGCCGACTATCGGCACCTGGAGCACCGTAGGTATGACCCATCCTCACAGCCCTATTTTACTTTATCTATTGACTTTGAGGGCAAAGTCCCTTTTTTGGGGAGGGGGTGGTGAGCAACCTATCATTCTAAGCTATTAGAATGAATGGAGGTTGACTCTGTGTTTACTGTAAAAATTGGTTTTGTGTTTGTGTTTGTGTTTGTGCGTTGAGCTGTGCAACAACTAGTCTATTAAAAATGATGACCTGAATCTGAAATTTGACTGTTAGGATCTTTAGATGACATCTTAGATACTTACATGTTGAGCATTGTTAGTCTGATCAATAAATTGGTGAACCAAGAAATTGGATAATGTAGTCCTATGTCATGTGTGTGTGTGAGTGTTGTTTGAAGTCTAACACTAGGAGCAGAAACTAGAACTTGCCCGAGTAGTCTTGCTTAAGTCTGAGAATAACCGAATAGTAAAGGATCAGTAGGCCATTTTTGTAAGCCAATAAAAAGCCAAAAATAGAACTACCAAATAAAAAGCTTACCACTTGAACCCGATTTGAGCCTAAAAGTCAGTTTTTGTTCTTACCCAGTAAATATCAAATCCTTTGGTTTCCGAAGATACGATGTCACAACTCAGGCCAAAATCCTAAGTTGAGGGTGATTTCAATCCAAGCAGAAAGAAAAAGTGAAAAAAGAAGGTTCAACCAGTGAGTTGAGTGCATATAAAAAAATTGCATAAAAAAAGTGTGAAGAAAAGAAAAAAAAAAGAAGAAAAGAAAAAGAAAATGGTTGCTAGGGTGTGCTGAAATTAAGTAAAAGAGGGAATCGCTCAGCAAAGAGTTGTGTGCAAACTAAACTTTGGAAAACCAAGGGACTAGTCACTCACAAACCCAAATATCCATTCTCTAGCCTGAGACTATGTGACAAGCCAATAAAGTCCTACAGTGATCCTATTCCGAGTGTTTAAAATATAGACCGTAGAAAGCAAGGGCAAGCCTATGGTAATTTATTGTTAGTGTTAGAAGTTCTTTGAGAGTATGAGTGTAGTACTTAGTCCCAATTATCATGAATGAAGGCTTTGGTGTGAGGACACGGTGATTGCATTTGAGAGTAGATTGTGTTAGCTGATAATTCACAGGCATAAGCATGATCGACTGTGAGTAATGAGATGTTATATATTGATCCTTGCACGTTAGATTCATGATTTTGGATATAAATTGTGCTTCAGATGGCTGTTGCATGGTTGCAAAAGTGTTTGAATGATTTGAGGGCTAAAAATATTGTTTTCTCATCACTTGAGGACAAGTAATGGTTCTAAGTTGAGGGTGTTGATGTGCCGCAAAATCTTGGCACATTTGATGCTTGAAAACTAAGAATTGATACTAGAATCGAGTGTATTTATGTGGATATAATGCGTTTGGTAGTGTTTCTACAAGTGAAATAGGTGGACATTAAAGACGAAAGAAAAGAAGGCTATTGATAACCAAATGCAAAGTGAAGACCACGAGCACCTAGACGGGTCGTGGTCCTTGTCACGAACTGTGGTGCTGGTCGTGAAGCTGAACTAGTGAATGGGCAAGGAAAAGTTGAAAAAGGAACTGAACCAAGTAAAGACAACGGACGACTTCACGAGCCGTGGTCCTCACAATGGCCCGTGGTGCATGTTGTGGTAATGATGCAGTGAAGGGACATTGAAAAGTTGAAGAGAGAAGTTACCAAGTGAAGACCACGGACAACTACACGGCTTGTTGTCATTGTCATGGCCCATGTGCATGTCGTGGTAATGATACAGTGAAGGGGCTTTGGAAAGTTGGAGAGAGAAGTTACCAAGTGAAGACCACGGACAACTACACGGCACGTGGTCATCGTCACGACCCGTGGTGCAAGTCGTAGTAATGACACAGTGTGCAGGTCTTGAAGAACCTACTTTGGGGGAATCCAAGTGAAGACCACGAAGGGCTTCACGGACCGTGATGCCCTTGACGGGCTTCACGGACCGTGATGCCCTTGACGGGCTTCACGGACCGTGATGCCCTTGACGGGCTTCACGGATCGTGATGCCCTTGACGGGCTTCACGGATCGTGATGCCCTTGACGGGCAGTAGAAGTGGGTGTGAGACATTTCAGTCCTACTTCGAGTAGGACTCTTTTTAAAACACTATTTTTAAATTAATTAGGTCGTTTTATATGTTTTAATCTTATCTTTCATTGAACGACAAATAAGTTTCCAGAATTCATAGCTTTTGGTTTTCGATTTTTGATATTGAATTAAGTTTGAAGTTCGATTTTCCGATTCTTGAAATATCAAAGTGGTTGTTGATTGCTTATTCTCGCAAGTACTTTATAACATGGTTTCATTCGATATTTGTGAACATTTATGTGAAATCATGAGTGGCAAAAACACCACAACTGGGGTTGTGGGATCCATGACGGAATTTTAATTGTAATTTCATAAAATGAGTGAAGGCAATTTGTGGTTACAAACTGTAGTTTAGTTTTCATTATTCATGTATTCTGATGAGTGCACACATTAGGATGAGCCAGTATCTGTCATTTGTTCAAGAGAAAAATGATAGTTAGGAAAAAGCTAAACTAATCTAACTAAATGGAGTCAAAGTTTGAGTTCGAGAGAAAAGAACCTTAACACCATTTTAGGCGAAGGTAAATCGTGTAACACTCTAGGACCGAGAAGAGTTGAGTGAAGAATATCTGAGTAGACTGAGAAGTGTCAGATATAGCTAACTCACATGTAGTTTGTAGACGTAAGTTGCCTGAAACTCAATTACGTAAGAACATTAGACGCAACGTTATGGGGAACACAATCCTAGTTTCAGTAATTATTGAAACAACTTCAAATCTGATATTTTGTTCATTGTTGAATTAGACTTTACTTTACAATCTTGTTTACTAAAGCGTTAACGCTAAACCCAATTTTACTTTTACTAATTGTTTATTTAGGAAATAATAACGACATTAGAGTAAAACGCTATAGTGAAAACATTTCTGTAAAGAAATTCTCTGTGGGATCGACCTCAACTCACGTTGAGTTCCGTAAATTGACTTCGATTGTTTGGACGTATCAATATGTTTCGTACATTTACGAGGAAAGTTTAATTTTTTTTTGTTATTTTTCAGAATTATGAAAAAGAGTAAAATTTTGATCATTTTTTTATTTCGATATTCTAAGGTCATTGCTGCAGTTTGAGAATTTTTTTGAGTACTTTTCTTGATTCTTATATGTTTCGTACATTTATGAGGAAAAAATAATGCTTTTCGTTATTTTTCGGATAGTTACAAAAGAGTGTAAAAGTTTGATCATATTTTTGTTTCGATATTCTAAGGTCATTGTTGCAGTTTAAGAATTTTTTGAGGTGTTTTGATGTACTTTTCTTGATTTTTATATGTTTCATACATTTATGAGGAAAAATTAATTTTTTTGTTATTTTTCGGACAGTTACGAAAAAGAATAAAATTTTGAACATTTTTTGTTTCGATATTCTAAGGTCATTGGTGCAGTTTGAGAATTTTTTGATGTGTTTTGATGTACTTATCTTGATTTTTATATATTTCGTACATTTAGGAGGAATTTTTTTTTTTTTGTTATTTTTCGGACAGTTAAAAAAAGAGTAAAATTCTGATTATTTTTTTGTTTCGATATTCTAAGGTCATTGGTGCAGTTTGAGTATTTTTTGAGGTGTTTTGATGTACTTTTCTTGATTTTTATATGTTTCATACATTTACAAGGAGATTTTAATTATTTTTGTTATTTTTTGGAATTACGGAAAAAGAGTAAAATTTTGCTCATCTTTTTGTTTCGATATTCTAAGGTCATTGGTGCAGTTTGAGAATTTTTTTGAGGTGTTTTGATGTACTTTTCTTGATTTTTATATGTTTCGTACATTTACGAGAAAAAATATTTTTATTTTTATTTTTCAGACATTTACAAAAAAGAATTAAATTTTGATCTTTTTTGTTTCGAGATTCTTAGGTCATTGGGGTAGTTTGAGAATTTTTTGTACTTTTCTTTATTTTTATATGTTTCGTACATTTACGAGGAAAAAATATTTTTTTATTTATTTTTCAGACAATTACGAAAAAGAGTATACTTTGATCATTTTTTTGTTTTGATATTCTAAGTTCATTGGTACAGTTTTAGAATTTTTTGAGGTGTTTTGATGTACTTTTCTTGATTTTTATGTGTTTCGTACATTTACGAGGAAAAAATGATTTTTTTGTCATTTTTCAGATAGTAACAAAAAAGTGTAAAATTTTGATCATTTTTTTGTATCAATATTCTAAGGTCATTGTTGCAGTTTGAGAATATTTTTGATGTGTTTTGATGCAATTTTCTTGATTTTTATATGTGCCGTACATTTGCGAGGAAAAATTACATTTTTTGTTATTATTTGGACAGTAACGAAAAAGAGTAAAATTTTGATCATTTTTTTGTTTCGTTATTCTTAGGTCATAGGTACAGTTTGAGAATTTTTTGAGGTGTTTTTATGTACTTTTCTTGCTTTCTATATGTTTCGTACATATACGAGGAAAAATTAACTTTTTTATTATTTTTCGGACAATTACGAAAAAGAATAAAATTTTGATCATTTTTTTGTTTCGATATTCTTAGGTCATAGGTACAGTTTGAGAATTTTTTGAGGTATTTTGATGTACTTTTCTTGATTTTTATATGTTTTGTACAGATAGGAGGAAAAATTAACTTTTTAATTATATTTTGGACAGTTACAAAAAAAAGTAAAATTTTGATCATTTTTTTGTTTCATTATTCTAAGGTCATTGGTGCAGTTTGAGAATTTTTTGAGATGTTTTAATGTAGTTTTCTTTATTTTTATGTGTTATGAACATTTACGTGAAAAAGTTTAATATTTTTTGTTATTTTTTGAACAGTTGCGAAAAGAGTTAAATTCTGATCATTTATTTGTTTCGATATTCTAAGGTCATTGGTGCATTTGAGAATTTTTTTAAGGTGTTTTGATTTACTTTTCTTGATTTTTATACGTTACACGTACACTTACAAGAAAAAAATATTTTTTTTTATTATTTTGAATAGTTATGAAAAAGAGTAAAATTTTGATATTTTTTTGTTTCGATATTCTAAGGTCATTTTTGCAGTTTGTGAATTTTTTGAGGTATTTTGATGTACTTTTCTTTATTTTTATATTTTTATACATTTACGATGAAAAAATAGTTTTTTTGTTATTTTTCGAACAGTTACGAAAAAGAGTAAAATTTTGTTCATTTTTTTGTTTTAATATTCTAAAGTCATTGGTGTAGTTTGAGAATTTTTTGAGGTGTTTTGATGTACTTTTCTTGATTTTTATATGTTTCGCACATTTATGAGGAAAAATGATTTTTTTGTAATTTTTCGGACACATACGAAAAAGTGTAAAATTTTGATCATTTTTTGTTTCGATATTGAAAGGTCATTGGTGGAGTTTGAGAATTTTTTGAGGTGTATTGATGTAGCTTTCTTGATTTTTTTATGTTTCGTACGTTTACGAGAAAAAATTAAATTTTTTGTTATTTTTCAGATAGGTACGAAAAAGAGTAACATTTTTATCATTTTGTTGTTTCGATATTCTAAGGTCATTGTTGCAGTTTGAGAATTTTTTGTTGTGTTTTGATGTACTTTTCTTGATTTTTATAAGGTACGTACATTTAAGAGGAAAAATGACATTTTTTGTTATTCTTTGGACAGTCACAAAAAAGAGTAAAATTTTGATCATTTTTTGTTTCGATATTTTAAGATCATTGGTGCAGTTTGAGAATTTTTTGAGGTGTTTTGATGTACTTTTCTTTATTTTTATATGTTTTGTACATTTATGAGGAAAAATTAATTTTTTTGTTTTTTTTTGAACAATTTTGAAAAAGGGTAAAATATTGATCATTTTTTTGTTTCAATATTCTAATGTTATTGGTGCAGTTTGAGAATTTTTTGAGGTGTTGTGATATACTTTTCTTGATTTTTATATGTTTCGTACATTTACGAGGAAAAATTAAATTTTTATTATTTTTCGGACTGTTACAAAAAAGAATAAAATTTTGATCATTTTTTTTCGATATTCAAAGGTCATTGGTGCAGTTTTAGAAATTTTAAAGATGTTTTCATGTACTTTTATTTATTTTTATATCTTTCGGACATTTACAAGGAAAAATTATATTTTTTGTATTGTTTTGAACTGTTACGAAATAGAGTAGAATTTTGATCATTTTTTGGTTTCGATATTCTAAGCTCATTGTTACAGTTTGAACTTTTTTTGAGGTGTTTTGATGTACATTACTTGATTTTTATATGTTTTGTACATTTACGAGGTAAAAATAATTTTTTTGTTATTTTTTCGGACAATTATGAAACAGAGTAAATTTTGATCATTTCTTTTGTTTCGATATTTTAAGGTCATTGGTGCAGTTTAATAATTTTTTGAGGTGTTTTGATGTGCATTTCTTGATTTTTGCATGTTTCGTACATTTACGAAGAAAAAATAATTTTTTGTAATTTTTTGAACAGTAACAAAAAATAGTAAAATTTTGAACATTTTTTTGTTTCGATATTCTAAGGTTATTGGTGCAGTTTGAGAATTTTTTGTGGTTTTTTGATGTACTTTACTTGATTTTCATATGATTCGTACATTTACAAGGAAAATTTAATTTTTTGTTATTTTTTGAACAGTTACGAAAAATAGTAAAATTTCGATCATCTTTTTGTTTCGATATTCTAATGTCATTGGTGCAATTTGAGAATTTTTTTGAGGTGTTTTGATATACGTTTCTTGATTTATATATGTTTTGTACATTTATGAGGAAAAAATAATTTTTTTGTTATATTTCAGACATTTACGAAAAAGTGTAAAATTTTCAACATTTCTATGTTTCGATATTCTAAGGTCATTGGTGAAGTTTGAGAATATTTTGAGGTGTTTTGATGTACTTTTCTTGATTTTTATATCTTTCGGACATTCACAAGGAAAAATTAAAGTTTTTGTTATTGTTCAGACAGTTACGAAAAAGGTAAAATTTTGAACATTTTTTTATTTCGATATTCTAAGGTCATTGATGTAGTTTGAGAATTTTTAAAGATGTTTTGTATAATTTTCTTGATTATCTATGTTTCGTACATATACGAGGAAAACTCAAATTTTTAAATATTTTTTGAATAGTTACAAAAAGAGGAAATTTTGATCATTATTTTTGTTTCGATATTCTAAGGTTTCTGGTGCAGTTTGTGAACTTTTTGATGTACTTTTCTTGAGTTTTATATGATTCATACATTGACGAGGAAAAAATATTTTTTTGTTATTTTTTGAAAAGTTACGAAAAAGAGTAAAGTTTTGATCATTTTTTTATTTCGATATTTTAAGGTCATTGGTGAAGTTTGAGAATTTTTTGAGGTTTTTTGATGTATTTTTCTTGATTTTTATAACTTTCGGACATTTATGAGGAAAAAATATTTTTTTTGTTATTCTTCGGACAGTTACAAAATAGAGTAAAATGTTGATCATTTTTTTGTTTCGATATTCTATGGTCATTGGTGCAGTTTGAGAATTTTTTGAGGTGTTTTAATGTAGTTTTCTTGAATTTTATATCTTTCGGACATTTACGAGGAAAATATAATTTTTTTGTTATTTTTCTGACAGTTACGAAAAAGTGTAAAATTTTGATCTTTTTTTTGTTTCGATATTTTAAGGTCATTGGTGCAGTTTGAGAATTTTTTGAGGTGTTTTGATGTACATTTCTTGATTTTTATATGTTTCGTACATTTATGAGGAAAAAATATTTTTTTGTTATTTTTCAGACAGTTACGAAATTGTGTAAAATTTTAAACATTTTTTTATTTTTTGAACAGTTTCGAAAAATAGAAAAAATTTGATCATCATTTTGTTTCGATATTCTAAGTATCCTGGCGGGCTGGGAAGTGACAAAAGCACCAGGATCCTGGGAGGAAGTAGAAGCAGGTGTACCTGAAGTCCTAGAGGCAGGAGTAAGCAAAGATGCCTCTGCAAGTATAGAGTCAATATCCACCTCTTGGGATGCATCTATCAGGCTCCTCTCCTTCTGTCTACCTCCTCCCGAGTGTACTCGGCCTCTATACGTCAGATGTCTGTGGAGGATGTGGGAGTGACCTCAATATCTCTCGTCTCATCACGAGGAACTCCAGCACGCCGACATAGCTCTGTAATCAACATCGGGAATGAAAGGGACGTCTGGCTCTACTTGGTCCTCATGGCCATCTCCTGCTCTATGATGAGTTCCATGTCAATGCTCTTCTTGGATATGATTGACCCGAGGAAGGCCACATTAGGATGGCAGAGGATGGACTCGTTCTGGGATGGCATAATGGAGCTGTTATTAAAACCGAACCAATACCGAGTGACTACATTCAGGTCCCTCTTCTCAATGGGAGCTCCTGCCTCAATCTACCTCGGGGTGGTATTAGAAATCATCAGAGGGGCGAGCCAACCCTTTAAGTCATCCAGGGACTGAGTAGTGGCCAGGCCCTCATATGCATGTGTAGCACCCAAAGCCCTGTCGTGTACATTATTAATGTGATCGCTGCTGTACCATACTTCTTTCCCTCGAACCATGACATACTTCACCGGTCTGAAGGCACTGGCCTTCTTCTTTCCCTTGGACACCAGCTCACTGTATGATGTGTAGAACTCCTGAACCCATGTAGGAATATAGGGGCCTCGGGGCCTAGTGAACTGCTCGAACCGGTGAAACTGGAGTGTGTCCCTTACGGCGGAGTATCTACACACTAAGCCCTCCACGGATAGCAGCTTCTCCTCAAGAATAGTCCGCAACCCATCAAATTTTAATCTGTTCAGTAGCCGGGGAAAAGGACCCTATACTGGTGGCACTGGGACTACAGTTGGTGCCGGAGCTGGCACTGTATCTACTGTAGGAGGGGTGGCCCCTGGAGCTCTCGATGAGTCTGGGCGAGACCTAGCACGGATCTCCGCTCGCCTAGACTGTAGAGGTTGGTCATCATCGGGCTCGCAGAGTGCAACTTGGGAGTCAAAGGACTCTCCCTCGCTGTAAGAGTTATGCTTCAGAACCTCAGATATGGGTCTCTTGCCCTTGCCCTTGCGTCCTTTGGGAGGTTTCGTTTTTTACTTTTTGGGGGGGATTTGTTGCCCCTTCATTGATCACTATACCCCGTGCTCTTTTACTAGGCGGCATGTTGAGGTTGGTTCTAGCCATATCTGCAAAAACATCATAGAAAGTTAGGAATAGTTCAAGAAAAATTGCAGAAAAACAAAGTTACAGATGGACTCGCCGAATCGATCGGCGAGCCAGATTGCGCTCGCCGAAAGGATTGGCTCAAAATTTTCTAAAACAATTGGCATGTCGGCGATGGGAAGGGACTTTCGGCGAATCGCCGACAACATTCGGCGAGCACAAACTAGCCCGCCAAAAGTTATATTATATTTGAAGGGTTAGGGGCTCATAATGGGCGATCAAAGAAGACTTTCGGCGAGTCGCCAAGTGCACTCGGCGAACTCAGGCTTCTTGCCGAAAGGTACAAAACCAAAACTTAACATTTCATGAAATTAGATGTGATCAAAGGGGAATTTGGCAAACCGTCGAGTGGTTCAGCGAGCTCGACTCAGCTCGCCAAACTACCCAACGTGCCTACTTTGTACCTCGACTTCCAAAATCAACCCCGCAACCCCCGAAAACAAAATCAAACAATACACTAACTCAATTAAACTCAGACCAATAAGACCCATCCCCCGAGGTACTCAGACTTTCCCGGTTTGGCGAAAATTGGCCATTTGATGACTTACGCCCTTAAGAATGACGTCAAACGCTCCATTATCAGGCAAAATTCGTCATTTAGCACAATTATGGGCTACTCAAACTTCACCCTACTAGACCCAACATTGATTATGCACAACCCAATAATTTAGATCAATTTTAAAGCACAAAAATTCGAGAAATCAAGAATATAGGCAATATAGGCAAGATTACGAAATTAAAATAGGCACACAAGCACAAGAACATAGATTCAGAGAGGCCCAACACACATCACTATGATCAAAACAATTGCAATTGAGTAAAAACCGCTAAATACAAGTTCGGGGTTCGGAAAACCAACCTTTAATGCTGAATATGAGATTTGAAATGCTAGGCGACAAAGATTTTCAACTCCGAACACACAATCAACAACTAACGAATGGTAAAAATGCAAACATATAGAAAAATATAGTGCGGGTGTGATCTTGGGAAGTTAAAAAGTGAGGA
Organism: Solanum lignicaule; assembly: GCA_029582545.1. Lineage (NCBI taxonomy): Eukaryota > Viridiplantae > Streptophyta > Magnoliopsida > Solanales > Solanaceae > Solanum > Solanum lignicaule. The sequence goes on from JAJOOF010000854.1 coordinate 88,002, forward strand.
AATGTGAAAGAGTTTGAAATTTTAAACCTTTGGCCTTTAAAAACCGTCCAGTTCTCGCCCTTTCAGCGACATTACTTTTGCTCACCGACTCATTAGGCGATACGCCGAGTGGGCACTTACCTTGCTGAGTTTTACAGGACCTCCAGTTAATGTGGGGGTCCAAACGGCGGACAAAGTCATGATCGCTGACATGCCAATTTTCTCCTAGGCCCGTTGAGTTTTACAGACTCCAATTCAAAATTACTTGAGTCCAACGACGGTCTAAGTCGGGCTCACCAACCATTTCGGCGAGTCGCCGACTGGGCCTTTTTCTCGCCAACAAACATTTTTCAAACACATTTTACACTTCAACCTGCAAAATCAACACATGTTTATTTCAAAAATAAAAAGAATGCGGTAAAACTTGGGTTGCCTCCCAAGAAGCGTCTTAGTTAACATCGTGGCACGACGCAAGTCCTCAATCAAACTTCATTCTTGGGGTTGGCCAAAGTGTCACTAGGCAACCCCCTTGATGTCTCAGGTTTAAATGAGACGAAATATGGCCCATTTGGTTCTCCAACTACTTGATAGAGACGGAATGAGAGCTCACCGTTCGGCTAAGGGTCGATACCTTCTCCTTCATCTCTTTCAAAATTTTATTAGACCCCTCAACTTTGTTGAGAATACGAGAAAGCATATCCTCAGACCGGCCACCCTCAGAATCTTTGGGCTTTTGACGCTCATGGGGAGGAATGTGCCGGTCTTTCTCCCCATCTCTTTCCTTCCAAGTGGGGTTATGATCCCTCCACTCTCTATCACGATCTCTCCAACCTTCATCCATGTTCCAACCTTGGTTACCAGCCTACCTCGGGTAGTTTGCACGATAACCACCTCCTTGGTTGGCTAGGAAGTTCACCTCCTCGTTATACAACGCTTCAAACTTGGCCTTTTAGGGGTTTACACACCCGACACTCACAACATTGACATTTCTAGCACTAGCTCCCATGGTATTTTTGGACAAAATGTCAAGTTGGGTCATGATCTTTTCCATGTGCTGGTCCCTCTCTTAGTCTTTCTCAAGCTTCTCATTGGTCAATTTAAAAGTGAGAAGAGAGACGTGATCCTCATGGGTGTACTATGCCCGGTTAATTTTGGTCATACCATCCAAGAGCTGGGCTGCTATAATGTAAGGTTGTTGCATCAAACCTCCCGGATAAAGTTGGTCAGCTACGCCCTTGTTCACCGAATCAAGATTTCAGTAAAAATATTGCAGTAAAAGGTTGTCGGGCAAACCATGAGTTGGGCATTGTAGCACCAACTTCTTGAATCTTAGCCAAGTCTCATGAATTGGCTCACCCTCCAAATGCTTGAAGCTTTGGATGCTGTCCCGAAGTGTCATCATCTTCGAAGGAGGGAAAAAGCGCACTTGAAATGTGATGACAAGCTCTTTCCATGAAGTGATGGAGTCTCTTGGCAATTCAGCCAACCATTTAGATGCTTCTCCCATTAAAGAGAATGGGAACAACCTCAACCAGACTGACTCTTTAGATATGTTTTTGAAGGAGACCGGCCCGCAAACATCAACAAAGTTTCTGATATGCTCATGGGGATCCTCATGACCAACCCACCAAACAACCCTTTCAATTGCAAGAGCTACACCATGGTACTTGTAATGTGGAACACAACGTTCCCTTCAGCCTGAGGCAAGCGAATGACACCAATTCCACCCATTAGATGAGGGTCATTAACATTCGGCTCATTGATATCGTTGAGGTTGCCGATGTCATCTAAGTGGTCCACTTGGCTACCATTGATTCCGTTGACACTCATTTCATCTGTTTCAAATATCAACACACAAACCAAAAGGAAAAATAAGTAGATTCAACTATGACTAAAAAGAACAGAATTCAACTTCACGAAAAGAATCTTAAACAACACCACTCCCCGGAAGCGGCGCCATTTTGATTAACGTTTCAAGGACACTTCATCCAATTCTAAGTGTCAACGATCGCTAGTCAGTATAAAACCCAACTAAATGAGTTGGGGTCGAATTCCACAGGGAGCAGTACATGTTTGAGATTCAATAGCGAAGTGTGAACATGGTCAAATCAGTCATAGGAATAGACATTATTGAATAAAAACATAATTCAAAAAAGGGGATGACACGAATGTCAGATAAGGGGGTTTTGGGTTTAATTATCAGCTACAAATAGCGGAAAACAATACGAAATAACAATAATGAGATGGGTTCTTGGGATGTGATTCGATTATAGGCTAATGTAGACACATGTGTAATTGCAACTATTACAAAATAGCTAGATATTAGTGAGTAAGCTAGACTATAGAGGAGGTAAAATTTTTCTCGAACAATTTACCCCAAATCAAGTTGATTTCTCTCGAACATCGACAAGCATGCAAAATAAGAACAACCCACACCTTAGTCCATTCACTTTCTCGATCTTAATGTGTGGAATTGGGTTTAGGATTCACTCTCTAGAGCTGAATCCATGACAACCCAACAACCACAGACCATCAATCAATAATCTTAGTATTAAAACCTCTCTCTCAAACAAGCCAAAAACACAAAGGTAGAACTGCATTTAAAACTACAATTCTTAAATTAAACCACAATTAATGATTGAACTCACTTCTAAACAACATTTAAACTAACAATCAGCAATACCCATAAACTAAATCAGCCCCATAATCACATAATCACACCCCAAGAATTGGGGTTTTAGCTAGATATCATAAAAAGATAAAAATCGTTACCAAATTGAGTTTCCATCAACTGGATAAGATTAATTTTGTCTTTACAATGTTCCAAGTCGAAGAATCTCAAAGACCCACTTCCAATTTCTCAAAAGTGAAAAACTTCAATTCTTCAAAGCTTAGAAAAAAAACTAGGGAAAACTTGTCTCGATACTCAGAATTCAATTTTATGAAAATTCTGTCCAAAATTTGATACTAAACTAAATGTTCAAAAATGTATTTATAGTCGCCAAAAATATGCTGCGAAGATCCATTCGGCGTAGTAAGTCAGGCTCGCCTATCCACTCGGCGTAGTAAGTCAGGCTCGCCTATCCACTCGGCGATTCACCCTTTAGCCAATTTCATCGCCCTTCTGCCTTGGTCTTCAGCATCCTCAAGGTCTGTATATTTGTGCGATCAAACTCTGTATCGCGGAACCACTCGGTGATCCGCTGACTGCTCCTTTCTCTCGCCAACTTGATTCTCTCCTTCAGGGCTTAGCACACTGGAAGTTTAGGCGGTCAAATAGCCATTCAGCGACTCACCAAGTAGACTTGGCGATCACCAGGATTTCTTTTCTTCATTCTCTCGCTTTCTTCCCTTTTGCAAATTAGTGTCCTTACTTTGTTCCTCAATCCATATACCTGGAAATCAAGGGTTTTACATCAGTTATTAGCACAAAATAAGCATTTGAGGACACTAAATCATTAAAAATAAAGCCTTAAATGAGTCCAAATCTCGGACTCATCAATAATCATTCGGAGCAATAATGATTTGGGCCGAAACAAGTTTTTCTTTCAAGCATAAGAATGCCCTTACAAAATTTGTATCGAACTCAAAAACACTTTCCTCTAGAGCAATCTGCACAAAGGAACAACCACCTAAGAGATATCTTTCATGAATCGCCAAAATAATACAGCATGTCCTAAGAAACTCCTTACACCTTTCACCTTTCATTGAAATTAGAGGAGGCAATTTAGCAATCACATCTATCTTTCCTTGATCAACCTTAATCCCTTTACCCAAAATTTTATATCTGAGTACAATCCCTTCTTTCACTATGAAATGACATTGCTCCCAAATTAAGAACAAGATTAGTCTAGACATAATGTTGCAACACTCTACTCAAATGGCTCAAGCATTTCTTCAAATGAGTCACCCATAATAGAAAATTCATTCATGAATACGTCCATAGATTTTTCTACTATATTTGCAAATATCGATAACATGCACCTTTGAAAAGTCGATGGAGCATTACTCAATCTGAATGACATTTGGTTGAAAGCAAACATCCCATATTGATAAGTAAAGATGGCCTTTTCTTGATCCTCCGAGGCTATGAAAATCTGGTTATAACCCGAATAGCCATCTAAGAAGCAACACCATCCTTTACTGGCAAGACGACCCAATATTTGGTCAATAAAAGGGATTGGGAAATAGTGGTTCTTAGTCAATGAGTTGAGTTTATGGTTATCCATACATACCCTCCATTCAGTGATGGGAAGAGTAGCAAAAAACTCATTCTTAGCATTCAACACCACGATCATACCTCCTTTCTTGGGAATGCATTGTACTACACTTACCAATTTGTTATCCGCAATGAGAAAAATCACACACACATCTAAACACTTGACGATCACTTTTTTCACCATTTCTTACATAAGAGGGTTTAGCTTCCTTTGATGCTCAATGCTCTGTTTATAATCATCAATGAGTTGATTCTTTGAGTGCAAATACCCGAAGGGATCCCAAAAATATCGGCGATTGATCAGTCAAAAGATTTAACATACCTCTTCAAAACCCCAACTAAGGCTTCTACTTGGCTTTTGACAATTCATTTGTAATAATTACTGGTAGTGGTAGTGTATTATCAGCCCAAAAAATACACCTTGGAGATGTAAGTGTAATACTTTCAACTCAACTTTTGGTGTCTCCCTAATGAATGGTGTAGCCAGAGAATTTTCCCAATTCTTCAAATCAATATCTATCTTTTTGGGGTTGGATATGAATGAACCCACACCCCTAATGAGTGGTAAAATTTCCACTCATTTTAGGCCTTTTTAGTTCAATAATTAGTGTCCGCAATGCCTAATTATCTTTTATTCTTATGATATGTTGATGTTTTGTAGCTATGGAGATTGAAGGACAAGGCAATGATGAAGACATGAAAAAGAAGCCAAAACATTGAAAGGAGTACAAACTCCCAACAAGTAGTCGCCTAACCAAAATGGCAGATCACCCAATTGGTCTGACCTTACCCAAGTTAACAGTGTTCAAAATTGAAAATATTCAAGGCAGGTTGGCAAACATAAGATAAAACTGCTTCAAAAAGGATTTTGGGTGAGACTATAGGGACAATTTTGGCTCAAGAGGTTTTAGCTTGTTTTTTTGTCAACAAATGTTTTAGGCTCAAATAGTGCCAAAATGGATGCACACCCTCACATAGTAGTCATAAAGGATTATAAATATTAGTGTTCCCTTTTATAATTGTTGCCCAAGATTACACCTTACATTTACCAAGGTTTAGACAATTGGACTAACAAGACAAATTCTAGGACGAGACACACAAGCTTTCAACTAAGACCTCACAACCCATGGTACTTCAAAATACACTCATTAGCACATCTCAAAAGATCAAAAGCGTACATACAATGTTCATTGCAAGGCTCACATCAAAATGATGCTAGTCAACAAAAGATTCAACGAGATCGCTCAAAATTGCAACCACATCGATTTTATCATCGCAACACCAACACTGTACAATATGCACATCATGAGTACTATTTAAGATATCGATATAGACACAATCAATTCTCGAATCATTATTAATGAAAACTGAAGCATATTACGATTTCCAAAACTCATGGAGGGTTATAAAATTGAGAGAAAACAAAAATAAAAGAGATACACTAAACCAAATAAAACACTATAATATAAACAAAAGCAAACTAATACAATCATCAAAAACCGGAAAGTAACAAAATACAAAGAAAAAATGGGAATATTGGCTCAAAGGCCCTCACCCCACAAAAAAGAAATATAAAGATAATAATGTATATGAGGCTGAGTAGGAAGGTCTCCCAAACAGGATATGCCTGTGAAGCACTCTCATCTAGAATCTCTGGAAGGGAAACATCACTCTAGGCATCAGTGCCTAACAATAAAATCACTGGAGGCAACAATGTAGTGTAAACTAGGGCATTAGTGCCCATCACATCACTGAAGGGATTGTGGAGTCTAAAAAGACTCCACTAGTGCCAACTGTTGAAGTCTCCCAAAGGGATCTCTCAGGAATGGCCTGAAAAATCACCTCATCTATCTTCTGCAGCTCCGTGAGAGTCTACGCAATCACATGCTCATCCTCCTCACTCCTCAACTCTTCTTCATTTGTCTCCTCATCCAAATAATCATCGACCCTCTCTGCATTCACATCAACATCACAAACACTCACAACTATCTTAGGATGAACACTAGATGTAGGCTCAATGTTGGGCATCTATGGTGGTACAGAGGCTGGTGCATCTAGTAGGGGAAAATCGTCCCATATCATAGAGAGGTATGTACACTGCAACTAAGTCACATCCTCTCACAAAGTAGCAAGCTCACCTCTCATTGTGTCTAGTGCACCAAAACTACCCTCGGCCTTCTCCAAACCCTCTAATCTTGCAGTGATGTTGTCAAACCTCACAACATGGGCCTCAATCAGCCCCTCACACCTAGTAACTCCGTCCCTCAAAGGAGTGAAGGCATGTTCAATTGTCCTATCAATAACTTGGGCATGTCCTTCTCAACCTTCACGGCTCTAACATCTGTTGATCGGGAAAGACTACCCATTTGATATATCAAGGCATAGATCAAGGAGGACGGGTAATAAGACTGGGGTAGGTACAACAATAGCAACAACAACAAATGAAGTAGTAGCAAGAGTAGCAGTAGAAGAAGGCACATCAGAAAAGGAAGGTATACCTTCCTATTCAATAGAAAGTGCAGTTGTGCTAGCCTTAGATGCTAGAGTCTTTGGATAAACTACGGGTGCAGTATCTGGTGGTGTAAGATTCCTCTGAGCCGCATCGCCTCGTAAATATTAATCCCTAATCCTCCTGATGTCAATGGAAAAGGCTGGTGTGATTCGTACATCAGATTTCCCTTAAGGGAACTCTTTCACTCCTGTACAACTGAGTAATAAGAATTGGGAACGGGAGAAAGGTCTGCCCTTGCCTTGATCGTAGCAACATCTCCTCGACAATGATCACAGCAACATTAATTTGCTCATTGTCGATGATAGTGCCCACTAGCACTGTTTTAGGATGCCAAATGATCGATTCATTTTGAGATGGGATGATGTTACTTCTGATAATCCCGAACATATATTGGGCTACAATGTTTAAATCTTTCTTCTCAGTCTTTGCACCATTAGCCATCCATGGCGGAAAAAAGTCATTCGATATCAATGGGGCCAACCACCCTTTCAAGGCATCAAGCTCCCTGCGTATCCGAATATGATATGTATCGACATGAGTGGACGGGGTGCGTCGTACTGTGTTGATAATACCCGCATGACACTGAACCATATTTCCCTGCACTTCTACTTCATCTAGGGGTTTCCAGAAAAATCTTTTTCTGTTCTTCGGTAGGGCGTTGCCATAGGCATCGTAAAATTGCCTAACCCACTTTGGTACATAGGGTTTCCCGAGCATTGTGAACTACTCCAATTTATGGAACTTGATTGTCTCCCATATAGCTGGGTGATCGCTCATCACCCCATCAGTTGAGAGCCTACGCTTTTCAAGAATAGTTCTTTTTACTTCTGTCTTGAGCCTATTTAAGGCCCTTGGATCTATGATCGGGAGAACATGAGAAGCAGGGGTTGAATCCTGTGGAGGCGATACTAGCTTGGAGCAAAAATTGATCTGTTTCTTGGCAATGTGCTTCCTGGGCTTTTTACCTGCATTTGTTAGAGTATGCAGAGTGGCTTGTTGGGTTCCTAAGGCTCATTAATAGAGATGCCCCTATGCTTTTTTAGAGGAGGGGGAGGAGGAGAGTCTCTGTCTGACTTTGTGTGTCTGATGTCACCACCTTTTTACCTTTTGTTCTAGCTATGACCTGCAAAGTATACACATTTAGACATAGAATCGGTGAAGGTTAGTTGAAATAAAACTCATTCTGAAGCATAGTTAAAAAATTACCTTGAGGCTCGCCTAACGGGATTGCAGATCACCAAATAGGATAGGCACGCTCTGGTGAGCTCGGTGAATTAGACATAAGCAAAAATCAAAGTGTTCAGGCACAAAAGGTATAGTCAATTCCAATTGGGTGATTCACCAAGTTGGTTTTGGTGGGCTAAGACAAGTTCGCCGAAACTGACAGTGCAATTTGAAAAGATACAGGCCTCAAGGGTGATGTCCACTCCTACTCGGCAATTTGTCAAGTGTGTTCGGTGAACTAAGACAAGTTTGTCGAATGGGACAGTGCCCAATGTCACATATTAACTCAAAAAGGTTAGTTGGGGATTAGTTGGCGATTCACCTAACCTCCTTGGCGAGCTAAGACAAGCCTGCCGAATAGAAGTTGCTCAACCCAGTGCCTAATTTTTATAGCTAAACCCAACATACACAACAAAATGAGTTCCCCAACATCATTACAATCCTTCTATATGCTTATCTACCCATGGGTACTCAGACTTCCCCCAAATTTTGCAAAGTATTGCTCAAATTGATGATTTTCCCTTAAGAAAGTCATCACTTTGTCTATCACTGGGAAAAATCATACAATCGGGTCAACACTGGGTTACTCAAACTTCACCTACATCAAATCAAGTTAAGACCTACTAAATTAACAAGTCAATTTCAGCATTAACCAAAACATGCAAGATTAGCAATTTATAGGCAACACACATTCAATTAATTCCTAGGCGCAGTTTAATACGCTCATTACAGGACTACCCAATGAAATTAGACAATCACATGCATCAAATGGCTTCAAACACATACACACAATGCAATTTAAAGATCAAAATGTACAATGTAAATCTAAATCCAACCTTAATATGAAGCAAAAATTGAAACTAATAGGAAAATGGGGCTTGGTTGACTAGTATCACAAGCAAATGCACCCCTCGCACTTATAAATCACACACTAAAGATTCATAATCACTCAAATAAAAAAATGCAAGAGAAGAGAGATAAAATGACTTCAACATTTCAAAGGGTTTTCTTTTTAAATTTGAAAAGACCTTTTGCCTTTTTATGTCACGACCATTCGGCGGTCACGACTAACGTCGTTGATCGTGTTTGGAGAATCGCCGATTGGAGCTCAAGCTCGCCAAACATGCATGAGAGAATACCAAACCTGAAGGTCGATTCGGTGGACCCAATGTAGTCCACATAGTGCAATTTGGTAGATCGCCATTTGGAGCTCTGATTGCCTAAAAATAAAGTACACGTTTTCCATATGTTCAAGCTTAGAAGGCGGACAATAATGAGTTCGCACAACACCTTCGGCCGATCACCATTTTGGTCTTGGCCTCGCCTAATGATCCATTTTCAAAATTTTCAACTTCTTCTCAACTAACGCTCATAACATACATTATTAAAAGCAATAAAAACAAAATTAACGACATGGGCTGCCTTCCAAGAAGCACCTTATTTAACATCGTGTCATGACATAGTTCTTAATTCCTCAGCATTCATTTTTAGGATTTGGAATGGTGTCACTAGGCAACGTTTCCTTTTTCCTTGGATTAAGATGAGTGGAGATCTAGAATAATTGGGTCTCCAGCTTCTTGATCGATATCGAAAGAGAGGTTACCATTTGAGATAAGGTGGGGAAGTCTTTTTTCAAGTCTTTCAACACTTTGTCGGATCCTTCAACTTTATTGAAGATCCTTGTGAGCATTAACTCGGTTTGATTATCTTCTGGCACAACTGGGTCACAAGGAGGAACATATCGATCTTCGTTAGCCTTCCGATCTTTCCAATTTCCACCTCGCCAATCTCTCCAACCATTATCTCGATCCTTGTTCAAACCTTGTCATTGATAATTGGTGTGAGAACCCCCCCCTCCCCCTTTTAGGCATCATCTAGGCAGTTCCCACTATTAGTTCCAATCGTTATCACAATTCTAAGTCCACCGTCCATGACCTGTTTAGAGAACAAATTGAGTAGGGTCATCATTTTGTCCATATTTTCATCTCGTTCATTGTCCTTCTCGATTTGTTCCTTATCATGCTCAGCTATAGAGTAGGCACATGATCCTCTCTAGTACGCCATGCTCGATTATCTAGCAACAAAGCACCCTCATCATACAGAGGTCTCATTAATCCTCCTTAGACTTGTAACGACCCGGGAGCACCCCCTAGCCGTTATTGGCGTATTCGACCTCTCGGAGGTCTTATACAAGCCCTTAACATTCATCATAGCATTTATCATAGAAAAATAGCGGAAAATTTAAAACTTCTTCATAATATAACACAAGACTTAAAAGTCACCTCATTTAAACCTTTAGTACAAAATAGAAGTACTGCGTCTCAAGGTAGTCATCTTTAAACATGACTACAACACAAGAGGGACACAACCCTTACAATACAAAAGAAACTACTATCTAGTACATAGAACTTAAGGAAACTCTTTAACATAAAGGTCCTTGAATCTTGAAGGACACACTCGAACTTGGGAATAGTAAGCCAAGCTCCTCACTTCTAGGAAAGACCCTTTAGTCACCATTACCTACACTTGATGTAAAAAGATGAAGAAGAATGGTGTTAGTACAAGAATGCACTAAGTATGATAACCATGCAAAACATGCTTTTAAAAGGACTTTTTGCTGGAAACTATGCATCATGCCTTTTTAGAGAAACTTCATGAACATTTAGTACAATAGGCACAATATAAACCACATACATCATCATACATATGGAAACCATTCATAATTGCACATAGGGCCACTTATAACATTTTAGGCACATTCAATGCATACAATACATTACCTTCCTCTTTATCTTAACTCCTTTCCTCAAGCAACTCTTAGGGAATACTTGGTGCAATGTATCACCTTAAGGTTACCAAGAGTGAAATTACATATAGCCTTCATCAATCCAACCACATATATTCATAGAGTGATAAGCACACCATAAGGCATAGTCTTCACATAGGAACCATCATCGAAGACAACCCCCAAGTCACACTAGTGCAATGTGCAAGTAGCATCCCATAATACTACTCACACCAAGTGTTCCTACGAAGCCACCATAGACTACGTACATCATATTCAACAGGTCATAACATCTTCATTTAACATTAGACATAGGACCAACATACTTCATAACATCATATAAGGACTTATTCCTTTACTACATCATTAGTCATAACCCATTTAGTTCATATCATAGGTAAACCACCCTCACAACCCCTTCACAAGCTCACTTGTGCAATGTACACATGGAGTCCCA
>JAJOOF010000855.1:0-29105 GCA_029582545.1 Solanum lignicaule
CTAAAAACTTTTCAAGATCTGAATAATCCTTGATCTTAAAATCTTCAATCTCAGGCGGAGGTTGCAAGCTGCTATGAGCTATTTTTTCTTTACCCTTGACTTTTGTAGGCAATAAAGATATTATCTTATCCACCTTATCATATAAAGAAATAATATGTTCACCCAAAATACTCATATAAATATTGGTGTAATTATTTTGCTTAATCATGACATTAACATGTTGTGTAGTAACTAAAGCAGTATCATTTTCAAATAATTTTGAAAAAGCATTAAAATTAACAATTTTATCATTTTTATTAATTTGAAAAGATTGTAATGGAGGGAAAACAGATTTAGTAATTTTTCCATTACTTAACATAAAATCTCTTTCTAACATAGAGATATAGTTATGAACATGTTTACACACAAATCAAGGTTCGAAAGGAACTAATTTATTAATCTTTGAATCAACAATATCTTTATAAAATTCTTTTTGGAATTCATATTGCTCATTTTTATTAAAATTCTGGAAAAACCATTTTCTAAATAGTTTCCATTTTTTTCGCTGAAAATCTTTAGCTATTCTTGCTCTTGCCGAGGAACCCAGGCTAAAATCAATTTGCTTGTCAGACATCATAATTGGTTTTGTAGATGCTGGACATTATATGGTCCCTCGGTTAAAATTTTATCAGAATCTTATAAGAAATTATATTTAGAGTGGGTAGATATCTCCCCAAAGATTATAAATTTACAGGAAAATAATATATTCTTTGAGGGAATGTCACTAATGTATTTTTTCATTGAATAATAAAAATGATAAAATTGTTAATTTTAATGATTTTTCAAAATTATTTGAAAATGATACTGCTTTAGTTACTACACAACATGTTAATGTCATGATTAAGAAAAATAATTACGCCAATATTTATATGAGTATTTTGGGTGAACATATTATTTCTTTACATGATAAGGTGGATAAGATAATATCTTTATTGCCTACATAAGTCAAGGGTAAAGAAAAAATAGCTCATAGCAGCTTGCAACCTCCACCTGAGATTAAAGATTTTAAGATCAAGGATTATTCAGATCTTGAAAAGTTTTTAGAAAAAAGGTTCATAGGAGGAGGAGTACAATCAATGAATGCTGACAACGTCTCTGAAGGAGAACCTAGTTACGTTAATAACAACTTTTCTGATGATATTAATAAAATATCAGAAAAATATGCTAGAAAACTGGTCCAAAGGATGTTTTACTATCCTAGGCCCACTCCACAAGATGTTTTGCTGGAAGAACATGAACACATTATAACTAATAGTTATAATGGTAAAGAAATCTATGAATGAAATATTGATGGTTATACCGACCGACAAATTTATACAACTGTTCATAGAATGCTTATGTACAGTACTATCTTGACGAGTTTGGATAGCATCCAGTCTAACCTCTATCACCACATTCTTTTCTTTTAACCGTATAATATCTTCTTAGAGATTATCAATCTCTTTTTTTAAATCACTAATAGTAGTAGGAGAGCTTATTAATTTTCTCCTTTCAAGTAAAAGATTTTTAACCTCTGCCATGGTATATGAACCTTCCTTAGTAGGGATTTCCTCAGTAATAGGATCCTTATTACCAACAAATATACATAATTATTTATGCTCTAATTAGTATAAAAATAAGCATATTTTGGACAATATGTTTGCTTCAATCCGACTATTTTGATCCTTTCAAGCACAATTATATGTGAGTTATTAATATTCTCAGGATTAATACCATTTCTTTTTTGAATCAACAAATAAATTCATTTCAATTTAAAATAAATTACGAAAATAATAACAATAATAATAAAAATGAAAAAAGAGTCAAAATTGCTCCTGAACTATGGGAAATAGGTCACTTATATCCTCTATTATATTTTGGGATAAAAATACCTTATTGTTATCTCAAGAGACCACAAATACCCTTAAGCGTTAACAACTTAAGTTTTTAGTGATGTAACACGCAACATGAGACTGATCTCCACTAAGTGTTGCCAACTATGATTCACTATCAGAAACTGAACCTTTAGCAACGATAAAAGTCACCACAAAATTTTCGAATATCACCATTGGAGATTTTCACTGAGTTTTAGCCTCGACTAAAGGTTGCAATAGCCATTGATTTTTAGTGACAAAACCTATTTTTTCAACACAAAAAAATGATAAGTTATTTTTGATTACGACCTACTTTTCTAAAATTAATACTAAAAACATCCCATATTATTACGAAAAATATCAAAATTACTTCTCTGCCTACTACACAATACATTATTGCATATTTTATGCATTTACATATGCCATAGAAATAAAACATATAGTGTTTTCAAACTCCTCCTTGATCGGCGTCATTTGTGATTTTTAACAAAAAATAACAATGTCCCTGCTATGAAGAAAAAAAGACAAAATCATTTTTATAATCTAATACTAAAAATTAGTGAAAACCTTTAGTGACGATATTCTGAAATTTTGTGGCGACTCTTATCACGCTGCTAAAGTAGTGAATCCTAGTTGGCCATGCTTAGGTGGAGGAATAAGTCCCACATTCTTTGCCACATCACTAAAAAATTAAATTGTTAACTTTTGAGGATATTTGGAGTCTCTTAAATTAATAGCAATGACATTTTTAATCCCAAAATATAATAAATAGTATAAGTGATCTCTTTGATACTAATTTAAGAGCAACTTTACCCTTTTCCCTAAAAATAATAATTCACTTTTATCTTTATTTCAACTCTGAAAAGGCCCATAACATCTTGTTTGGATGGTTGTTACTCGTTGCTTTATATATTGTATTGTATTGTATTGTTAGTTTAGATATAATGTCTATTGATTGTTATTTAAATTTTACTGTATTGTATCATTTAAATCAATTGTTAGGTACGATGAAAAGACCCATTTTATGTAACGACCGATTTGATGTGATCGCATCATTACCTTAATTTTTTTTCACATTCTGTCTATTTATTATTTAATAATTATATTTCATCATTTACCCTATATTTTCATAGTAGCTCTACTACATCCCCTACTTTTCTTGTATGTTTATCATTCAAATTATCGACGTGTGACATTATATAATGATGGATAACAATACAATCTATCCAAATATTATATTTATTAAAATAATACAATATGATACAATACAATACAGTACGATACATTATGAAACAATATAGTACAATAATATTATGTTACTAATTTAAGAGAATTTTTACGAGAGAAAGCCCAAAATAGTCCCTTATCTTTGGGTTAAGACTCAAAGTCATCTTTGAGTTTTCACACGGAGCACTAATAGTCCCTCATGTTTCAATATTGGTGCACTTTTGGTCCTCCTCTAAACTTTTGCCTATTTTTTAACATTAATTTTGTTCATAGTTTTATGTAAGGAATGTCCCATCGTCTTTTTATATATTTAGTAGAAATAATAATTTTATGTGAGAGAAGATGAGAAAAAGAACACCTTGTTCTGTTCAGTATAAATATTACTACAGCTAAACTAAGAGCATTTTAACATATGACATTAAAAGAAAAGAAAAATTTGTACTATTGTACGTGAAATTGTTGTGATGAACCTCTCGACTTTACTTGCACTATAATTTCTACTAAACAAAATAATGTGTTTTTCTCTCACAATTTCTCACATGGAGTTATTATTTCTACTAAATATATAAAATGACGATTAAACATTTCATACATAAATTATGAATAAAATCAATGTTAAAAAATAGGCAAAATTTTGAAGGAGGACCAAAAGTGCACCAATATTGCAAACATAAGGGACTATTAATGCTCCATGTGAAAACTCAAGGATGACTTTGAGTCTTAACCTAAGGATGAACGACTATTTTGGGCCTTTTCTCGAATTTTTACCCTTTTACCAACAAAAAAAAAAAAACAATTCACTTTTATCGTTCCTTCTGCTATTGCTTAGTACGGTGCTTCTCACCTATGAACGCCATTAACATTTTACATAATTTTCATCTAAGATTTGTTCAGCTCTGATTGTCTCTTCCCATGTATGTATCTCCTTCATCTTCTCGATTTACTGTCTCTGTGTTCTACTCACTGCTTGCTCTGCTATTGGGTCTGATGGTTTGATCTCGACTTCTGTTTCTTCGTTTAATTAATCTTGCGTTTTGGTCGAATTTATTTCTTTTCTCTGCGATTTGGCGTCTTCGGATGTATATGCGTACGTATTTCAACTTCCTTTTTCTCATGCATGATGTATCGGTGTGTGTTTGAACTGAATTTGGGGCTTTTCGGTTCTTAGGGGTTTTTGAGGCCTTATTTTTTAGGGTTGTGCCCTCCCTTGTTTCTAAATTTCTCAGTAGGAGGAAAAAATTTAAGAAAGAACAAAGAAAAATAGTTACTTGTATTATGAATTCTCAGTCACAATTTCGAAGTAATTTGTAAATTCTTTTCAATTAACCTGAAAATGGGCACTAAGTTCTAACTATCTTAGGTTTCGACATTTGATTGACTTGAAGTTCTTTTATACAAAAAGGTTTCTTTTTGATAAGGATAAAAATAAGTTCTTTTATGGTGAAAGTCTGTTATGTAGGGCTCTTCAGGTAATGACAAATGCAGAAGATGTTCAATATCTGTAATAGTACTTTTCTGAGTTTATCATGATTGTTATAATTAAAGAGAATATGATCGTCAATATTCCTGCTAATAAATTATTTCTTGAATAGCTTAAGACTGCAGACAGTCATATAGACAAAGATGGAACATCCTGAGGATGAATGTCGTGTTGGAGTGGAACACCCAGAGAAACATGAAGACGAGGTAATGCCAATATTTTCAAGAGACGATTTCTTAGTTTTCTTTGGTAAAATAGTTAATCAACAGCTTTGATGAAGTTCCAATAACATTTCTAGTGTTTCCTTCCTTTTCTTACTGAAATTAAGTTGTTCTTCCAATTATTTATGCTGGTATCTTCATACAGGAAGCTGTGGCTCGTCATGAGGAGTTCAAAAAATCTGTTGAGGCAAAGATAGCTCTTAGGCAGAATAATCTGAATCCAGAACGACCAGGTTGCTCTGAGTGTTATATTTATTTGTGAAATCATTTCTTCCATTATTTTCCTCACTCCAGTTCTTTTTCGTTCCATTCCTCCATTCCCTTTTCCTTCATTTTAGTTTTCATGAACTTGTAAGTGATAAACATGAGAATTGCCATGTAACAATTAGGTAACTCTGATACTATCTTTTAATCCTTATTGGAAAGTTACATGTCATGTAGGAATAACCAGATAAAAGTTACTATTTGATTTGCTATATTGGCCTCGGAAGTTTGGCCCCAGGATGAAGTAGTTTATAGACAAACAATTTTAAATTACACTTCATTTCATACATAATCTATTTGTTTTTCTTTCATGGTCATAAGGGGTAACAAGAATAAAAATGGTTTTAGTAACTTAGGTTGTTGTTGATTCAATATTTCCCCCCCTACTTGGCTTTCTATGAGGCAATTCTTTATCAAGGTCAATGACTATATTTTGCTACTCCTATATTAGCACTTGCTAACACATATGTAGCTACTCAGAAGTTGGGAATTTGGCTTGATATAGAATATTTATATTCCCCGTTGAACATATTGGCGCATTTTGTTGAGGCTGACCTGCTGATTTTTTTTTAATTTTCAGACACTGGTTTTCTAAGGACATTGGATTCTAGTATTAAGCGCAATACTGCAGTTATTAAAAAACTAAAACAGATTAATGAAGAGCAGCGAGAAGGTTTGATGGAAGAGTTGCGCAGTGTCAACTTAAGCAAGTTTGTAAGTGAAGCAGTGACTGCTATTTGTGATGCAAAGCTTCGGGCTGCAGACATACAAGCTGCAGTGCTGGTACCTACTTGATTGATCTCTGATTTAGTTTAATTTGTCAACCGTTTACTTTTTCTAGCAAGTTTGCTCTGCCTTGCTCTTGCTGGAATTATTAGATTATGCCTACAATAAATATAGTTTAAGTCTTCATACTATACTGGACCTGTAAAATGCAGGAAGTGTGGTCAAAACAAACTATAATAGCTTTAGGGGTGAATATTGTGTTCCAAAATCTTGTTGTTCCCTGCTGCTGATGCTATTTGCTGAGAATGGACTTCTTGGCCAAAAGGTGGTCAAATTTGTCCAAAGTTTGACAAGAATTGAAGGAGAACTTTGTCATATCGAAGATTAGGGTTTATTAAATCTCCTTAGAAAAATTGTGATTTAACGAGAATTACTCAAAACACTGAGATTATTGGACCCTCAAACTTCACCTTTGTTTTCTGTTGTTAATTGCTGTCAGAAGTGAGACCAGGAATTGTCTAACTTCTGCAATTTCTCTTTGGTGAGACTCATATTTTTCTCTGTTGTGACATGCTCCCTGTAGCTGACGATGAACTAAGTTTTTCTATCCAGACTTCAGATCATCTTTTCTTTTGTGCTTGGCCTCTTCATTCTTAGGAGTCTAGTTCTGTTTTGTCATTCGGTTCATGACAATCTACCCTACTCTAGATTCCCTTTAATTATCATTGCCTGAATACTTTTTGTGGTAAAAATCTGAAATATTACTCAGTATTTGCTGGTATCAATACTATATTGTACCAACTACTTTTACCGGTACATAGGCTGTACAACCATGGAGGCTAGCCTTTGCTAAGTATCATATAGTAGACACACCTAACGTTCTTGTGCAAACTCACTTTGGCATGGATATGAACCATGGGGACCAACTGTAGAGAATCCTTATGGGAAGAGCCGGAAGGAATCTTTAGCTTACCTATGTACTAAGAGCAATATCAGTTTAAAATGAAACGTACTAAGAGCGAATAAGAATACACACCATATCCCATCACGTGTGTGGCAGTAGAAACTAGAAAGTCATATTAGAGTAAGCTTCTTAGCTGACTTACTCAAATTGTATCCCACATGGGATGTCAACTTAGAAGTGATATATGCTTTAGAGGACATGTATTTTTGGTTGCATGGTTCTTAATTAGCACATATT
Source organism: Solanum lignicaule (assembly GCA_029582545.1). Lineage (NCBI taxonomy): Eukaryota > Viridiplantae > Streptophyta > Magnoliopsida > Solanales > Solanaceae > Solanum > Solanum lignicaule. Next base: position 7,012 of record JAJOOF010000855.1, read on the forward strand.
CTCTCTTTAGAGTCTCGTAAAAAAGGACTTCTTACGTTCTTGCCCAAGACAAGCTTCTAATATAAATAAAAAACGGTGAAGTTTAAGCTTTCTGTTTCTCTTTTGGACATACATTGTTTTCTATTTCTGTTGATGTATCTAAGTTTTGTGTTTCTCTTTTGAACATACATTGTTTCCTATTTCTGTTGATGCATCTTCTTCCTATCCCAGATCTGTTCTTTGCTTCATCAGCGGTACAAGGACTTTTCACCAAGTCTAGTTCAAGGCCTTGTGAAAATCTTCTTTCCTGGAAAAGCTGCAGAGGATGTAGACGTGGACAGAAATGCGAGGGCTATGAAAAAGCGTAGCACTTTAAAACTTCTTTTGGAACTTTACTTTGTTGGAGTTGTTGACGATACTGGCATCTTTGTGAACATTGTTAAGGACCTCACGAGTGTTGAGCATTTGAAGGACCGTGATGCAACTCAGACTAATTTGTCACTTCTTGCTAGCTTTGCTCGACAAGGAAGATACCTTCTTGGGCTTCCATTGGCTGGCCAAGATATTCTTGAGGAGGTACACCACTTCCCTTTCCTTTCTTCCGCCTTTCCCGAGCAAAATATGTAATGTCGAAAAGTTAGCATTGGAAATAGCTTGCTCTCTGCTACTTATGACACATCACTATTTTTTCTCTAGGTTATTTAACTCAGGGAAAGGAATATACTTCAGAATATCTCGTAGTCTATTACTGAATATACGGTCAAACTCTTATCTTCTGTTAGTTCTGCTCTTCCATAGATTGGTTGATCTTACCATTTTGCCCTTATGGAGTTTTTATCAAAAGCTCTTGTAGCTGAATAGATTCCCTTGGATATATGTCATTTCATAGTGCAGAGACCCTTTTTAGCATGGCTTGATTGTTTTCTTTGGAAGGTGTTAAAGGTTGTTGAACTAGATGGATTGTCAGTCAATGACTTGACATGGGTCTTGATTGGAGTGCTGACTCATCTCTTCTAAACCAATTTGTTTTGGAATTACAGTTTTGACTTCAGAATAGAAGTTTGTGATGAGTTTTTAACTTGCTAGCACTTGATGCTGTTAACGTGTTTATTTGTTTAATGCTTCATTACAGTCTGCTAACGTTCTTCACGTTCAGAATTCCTTATAACGTTGCCCTCTGCTGCAGCTTTTCAAGGCCCTTAATGTGACTACTGATCAGAAAAGGTTCTTTAGGAAGGCGTTCCAAACATATTATGATGCGTCTGTAGAACTTCTTCAGTCTGAGCATGCTGTAAGGCTTTTTCCTCTCTTAAATTGGAAGACTTTGAATCTGGAAGGGAAGGTGCTAGAGTAGTAGTGTGATCTAGTCTTCTCTTCCTCAGTTTTTGGTGCCTTTAATAATTATACCATGCTTGTGCCATCTTTAAAAGTGTTTGTACGTGGAATCTTCTTCGTCTATCCTGCTTTCCTGAAAGCTTCTAAGAAATTCACACAATTGTCCCTTTGATAATTGTGATGACTGATGATACTTTTCTTCTTGACGCCAAATTGAAGTCACTTCGGCAAATGGAGCATGAAAATGAAAAGATTTTATCTGCCAAAGGTGAACTGAATGAGGAGAATGCTTCTGCATATGAAAAACTGCGGAAAGCTTATGACCAGCTGTATCGTGGCATCTCAGGGTAAGTGTCTATATATCTATTGATGTACTGTGTGATGTCATGGGAGATGAAATTCAAGTGCTTACTCCTTTTGTACCCTAAAAGGCAGGTGAGGAGAGTATTGACTTTCATGAGTGTTCAGATTCTCAGCTCCATGCTTGCAAGAAATAGTTGTATCCTTACTTGTTCAGTCGAGCACTGTGATTTACAGATCCCCTGACTCTAAGCCAATCTCTTAGTCATGGGTATTAACCACTCCTAAATGGTGTTTCACATTAGTTGCTAGAGATAATAGGCTAATAAAACTCTTCTCTCATGCAAGTTTGCATGTTAGCTGTGTACAACAGACTGTAAGCGCTTTTGAACCCCTTATCATTCAGCAAATTACAGAAACAATCTTCCATGTTCCTGCAGAGTAGAGAAAGCTTCACTGCATGCTGACTTTTGGTAACACCCAATGATGACGGTCATGAATGCTTGCATGAGTTTTTTTATCCTAGTTATCTCCCTCAAACAGCTTACTGACTAGAATTAGCATATGATTTTGATGAAGGTGGGTTGTGAAATTCTTGTGGGAGACATGAGACAAAATTAAGGGGCCTAGGTTTGGAGGGCTAGTTTTTGACTACTTAGACCAGAATGACAGATTGGCTGAAAGATATAGGAGTAACTAAAATCCTAGTTTTATAATATTGATCCTTTTTTGACAGATTGGCTGAAAGGTTTAGGAGTAACTAAATTCCTAGTTTTTTTTTAAAATATTGATTTTTTTTTTTGATGAGGTAAACAATTATATTTAATGGAAGGCCAAAAGAGGCTGTATACAAGAAGTATAGCAAACAGTGAAGAACCTACAAAATGATATGGTTCTCTACAAAAGACACCCATTTCTCTATACATCCTGGAACTACATGGGCGCACCAAAAATAAATGAGGGATGGGAGGCTACTCCTCTAACTGCCCAAAGCTCATTTCTACTCCTTCGAAAGCCCTCCTATTTCTCTCTCTCCCGATGATCCACATCAATGCCAAAGGAACAACATTCTCTGCCCTGCTCTTCCTTCTTCCACTTTCCAACAAAACAACAGGTCCTTCACAGATCTAGGCATCACCCACAAAATACCAAACCAGCTAAACATATCCCACCAGAGTCTCGTGACCAAGCTGCAATGTTGAAAAATATGATCTACATCCTCACCGGCCACCTTGCATAAGTAACACCAACTGATGCATGCGACCTTTCTTTTCCTAAGCTTTTCGGCCGTTACGATCATCCCCTCTAGCAGCTAACCATGTGAAGAAAACAAACCTTCCTCGGCACCTTAGAAATCCAAATCAACTTTTCAGGAAAAGCCTCCTATGCCCTCAACAAAAGCTTTTCATAAAAAGGACTTGACAGAGAAATAACAATTGTTCCCCAACTAGCATCTCCAAGTATCTAACCATGTAAAAAAGCACACCTTCCTCAGCACCTTAGAGATCCAAATCAACTTTATACGAAAAGCCTCCTCTTCCTGAGCAAAAGCTACTCATAAAAGAACTTGATAGTGAAATCACAATTATTCCCAACTATCATCACCAAGTATCGGGTCTGTCACTCGGCTCACAATGTTGATGGAGACGAGCTTGCAACCTTTGAAACTTATCTGCTTCCCAATCCCGAAAATTCCTCATAAACCTAAAATCCCTAAACGTTTCTTCTCCTCATGACCAGGGCCAACTCAACAACATTGGGGGCCTAAAGCGAAACTTAAGAGAGGGGCCCTAATTTTTTTTTCCAGCATATGTACTTTTATTTAAAATATACTTTTCTAGCTATTTCAAATGCAAAGTCATTAAGTACTGTTTTATAATCAATTTGTTTTAATAATTCCTTTCAAATGATAATATAGCTAATTCATTCAATCTATCTTGAGACATTGTTGATCTTAAAGAAGATTTAATCAATTTTAATTTCGAACAAAGAAAAATTCGGTTGAAGCAACGGTTACAGGAACTGTTAACATTATCTTATAAGCAATATGTATATTTGGAAAAGAATCGAGTCTTTTTATTTGATTGAGTATTCTCATTACATCGTTATCTTCTACTTGTATTATTTATCATTAACACTTTTAATTCAAAAAATAAATCTAAACCATCAATTCAGAATCACTAGTATGTGTTAAAGAAAGTTCAAGGTTAAGACTATGTTTTTTAAAAATTCATCATCTAGTAATCTCAATATTTTACCACTAAATAAGAAATCAAAAATATTTTTATATGCTTCAATTGGTTCAAATCTATTTTGAAGTGAAAAAATAGTTTGATCTACTCTACATATATAACGTAATCAACTCTAAAGATTCTTCAAGGGACTTAGTGATTTCGTTATCCATATTTTCATCAAATTGTTTCTTACGAAATCATATTTATATTCATGTCATATGCAATTTCATTAGTAGAAATCATAGCGCTCATAGTACATATAAAAAAACAACATATATAAGTAATTTTTTTTTTAAAAATGGGGCCCCAAAAAATATGGGACCCCAAGCGATGGCTTTAGTGGCCTAGGGGTTAAGACGTCCCTGCTCATGACCCCCTTATATGTTGGACTAACGCCTCCCTTTGACAAGAAACCCATAAATGCTCGAAAACTCATCTTTTAGGCACAAGTCTCCACATTATTTGTATCCCCAAAAATTAACTTTTCTCCCATCCCCTACCTTGAAAGAGATGTTTTCATAAAACTCTGCCCATTCCTTCGTGATATTCCTCCACACTCCACAACCTAAAGCCAAAGTGATATCATTAGTTCACCAACCCCTCATCACTAGTCCATATTTATCTACTATCACCTCTCTCCATAAGGATTGGACCTCCACTCAGAATCTCCACAACCATTTCCCTAACAAAGCTTTGTTAAAGACTCATAAGTCTTTAACTCCCAATCCTCCCCAACTTTTAGGAGTTGTCACAGTCTCCCATTAGATCAAATGAAAATTTCTTGACCCGTCTAATGTCAAAAAAAGTTCATGCGGAGCCTTTCCAATTTCCCAATAACACTAGGAGGGGTATGAAAAAGAGACAAAGTTAGTGGGGATGCTTGATAATGTGCTCTTAATAAGCACTTTATTCCCTCCTTTGGACAAATATTTCTTCTGCCAACCTGCAAGCCTCTTCTTGACTCTCTAAAGTATCAGATTTAATGTCTTTATTAGAAGACCTTAACGGAAGATCCAAATAAGTAATAGGAAAAGCCCCTACTCGGCAATGCAAAACCTGAGTGGTCAAGTCAATATTGTTCACCTCACCAATGAGAATGATCTCATATTTTCTAAGATTAATTTTGAGGCCTGACATCACACCACCTGAGGCCAAGTTTATTCTTTGCCTAGAATATCTAGTTGACCCCATCTACATAAAAAAACAACCAGGGTATTATCTGCAAACAAAAGATGAGAAACCAATACGGATCCAACACCTCCAACCGCAACATTGAAATATTTTATGTCCCCAGCAACAACTCTATCCATCATCATGCTCAAAGCTTCCATCACTGAAATGAAGAGCATGTGTGATAAAAGATCCCCTTGCCTCCACCCTCTTGAACTGCCAAAAATCCACATGGGTTGCAGTTCACCAACATTGGGTAGCGCACGTAAGAAATACAAAAGCTTGACCTACTTTCTCCATTTCTCTCCAAAACCCATCTTCAGCATAATGAACTCTAGGAACTTCAAGTTTACATGGTCATAAGCCTTTTCAAGATCTAGCTTACGCAACACTTTTGGTATACCTTGCTTCTTTCTCAAATCTACCACTTCATTTGCCACCAAATCTACATCCAAGATTTGTCTACCTTCCACAAAAGCATTTTGTGAAGATGTGATTGTCTCATTCAGAACCTTCTCAAGTCTATTAGATAGTACCTTAGATAAGATCTTATTTAAAAAAAAAGATCTTATAGATGCTTCCCACCAGTCTAATAGGTCTATACTCCCTGATATTCGTTGCTCATATAAATATGGACTGGTGATGAGGGGTTGGAGAACTAATAATTTAAGTTTTTTTACTTTCTCTTTCACTAATTATTAATCACTTGATATGAGTATTGCGTGTTTATTCTTTATCTATTAATGAGTACTGAATTGTGAATATATTTTAATAGTAGTTTAAAAAAATATTAAGAATATATTTTAATAGTAGTTTAAAAAAATATACGTTTTAAAAATGATGAATATTATTATTCGAGTTCTTTTAATTTAAAGGTTCTTTCGATCTTTACCGACGTTCTTGCTAAGTAAGATGACTAGGTTGAAACTAAAATTTTTATTCTCTCTGTTATATATTTGCAACAACACATAAAGTCAATGGAATATGAATATATTAAGTTAACACTATTAGATGGTTTATACAAGCTCAAATTTTAGTGTGAAAAATCTTTTTTTCCTCAAAGTTTCAGCGAATAATGCCACTAATTCCTAAAAAGAAAAAAAAAATCAAATTGTTTACTTATCTTTAATCTCAGAATATCTAAAAGAAAATATTACTAACATGTTCATCGATTTATTTATAAAAAATAAAAAAAAAGATAAATAACTCGAATTATAATCCAAAATTAAAACAACCGACCCGCTTATCTTACTTGAACAATGTGGCACCCAGGACCTCCAAATCCTTGATCCGCCTCTGTGTTGAGGTCAACCTCGATAAAGGGACTTATAACACTCCGGGTGCCAACTCCTCCCAAGAAGTAGGCACTAAGAATTTATTCTAATCTAGATCTGGAAGATGAGTCCTCCCATTTGGACCAGGTGAAGTTTGCTCCGGTCAAAGGTAAATCAATAAGATAATGGTTATCAATTAACTCCTAGAACTCTTCCATGGCCCTAGATATCACCCTACACCCCACCCTGTTCTCCGGGAATCTTATAAGATTAAAATTCCCCTATTACCCAAGGAATGTCCCATCTCCTCACTCCCCACCCCAAACCTCTCCTTTGAACCCTATCCCATAGTTCCATAGACTCCTCCCAAACCTTATCCTACCCCATCCCCAATATCTTAAACTTCACACCAATCATAAACTCCCCCTTTTTAACCTCCAAGCACTCCATCTTCCTGTCATCCCAAAGAACTAGAATACCACTCGCATTGCCACGGGCTGGAATGCAATTGTACTTCACTCATCTTCCTCCCCACACACTTGTCTCTAACCCATCCGTCAAAGACTCCATTTTTGTCTCTTGAATACAAATCAAGTCTACCACCATTCTCTAAAGCCTGCTTTTAAAATAGCCCTTTTGTTGGGGCTGTTCAACCTCCTCACATTCCAACTAATGATTTTGCAGTTCATCAACGAAACTATTTTCGACACCCCTTTGCACCCTTCACCACCCCCCCTCCTTCCATTTGTTCGCATCTCTATTTCTCCTACCATACACCAAAAGCTTACCCCCTCCTCTGAGCTCCACCCAAGCAAGGATGGTTTAACTCTGTTAATTCTGTTCCCTTCACCTCATCACTCTAGACCTCTAGCCTCTTTATTATTCAAATAAAAGTAAAAACATCAATGACCCCCCCCCCCCCATACCTTCAAAAGAAACCCCTAAGAACTTCCAGAAATTAATATACTTCTTTTCTGCCCATTTGGAAATTTTCCTCTCCCCACACCTTTTTCAGCTACCCCAATGATGTTCCTAGTAACACCCTCATCTGAATTGAAAGAAAAATTGCAAAATTCCCCAGAGACTCCTCCCTTCACAACAATATGCTATGGGGGACCTTTTTTCTAGAGAAGACTGCTTTACCGCTCCCATTTCACCCCTATCCAGCCAGCGAGAGACAGGAATAGCCTTCTCTGAGTCCCCGCAAGAAACATTGGAAGATTCCGCGACAAAATCAACTGGACAAGGGTGTTCTGACCCTTCCGACGTCAAAACAGGACCCTCCTGTCGACCCCATCGTTGCAGCACCCTTGGTAGAAACAACCCCCCCACCCCGCCGCCCCAAAGTCTTTTTTCACTTTGCAGTGATTCTGACCACCACCAGTGAAATTTTCGTCAGCAATACCCCTGTCAGCGTTGGGATTCCGGCGTACCTGTTCACTGGGCATGACGGCATCCACTCGCCACTTCCTGCACTTCGTCCCCCTTCACAGAAAACCAGCCACGTGTTCCGACACCCCTAGAGGCTGAGGACCTTGTTGGAACCCTCCAGCTCTGTTTTACCCTTTACTGTTGACAAAACGACAGGTCTGGTCTTTTTTTGGAGAGCTAAGCCAGTTCATTTTTGTTAGTGAACCGGTTAAGTTTCTACCTCCAAACAGGTTCTCACTAATTCAGGGGTATACTCGATCTTCCCTCTCAACTCCAAACCTGTTGTCAATCTTCTCCATTCCCTTAGCCGTAAAAAACTTTCCAGCCATGGAAGATGGTGAATGAGACCTCTATTCCTCAGGAAATTGATTTTTTCTCTCCACTTTCTCCCTATCTCCTCCTCCCATTCTATCCTCCCTATCTCCTCCTCCCATTCTATCCTCCCTATCTCGTCTCTCTTTGAGAATTTCAGGGCTGAAATCTGGTGTCAACCAGACCCTGAAGTTCTCGTCTCCCCCTTGTACCATCATAGACACCTGCATACTTCACCCTTTCCTCACCAAAACCCTGACCCACAACACATCAGTGAGGCTGCAATCCATCCCCAAGAAACCCCCACTCTTATCCCCAATATATCGGAAAAAATAATTGCACCAAAGATGCAATCGCAAATCTAGCACATTCACCACCCCAACTCCTCTCCGCCTTTGTACATTCAGAAGAACTGTATCCTCAGACCATTTATGAAGACTAAGGAAGTTGTTTTCCGTCGCCCTTCCAAGGACCCGGACCGTCTCTGCCTCGCTAGAGAATTTGAAGAGAAAAGTAGAGTCTCCCATGGAAGACAGATACTTAAATCTATGGTTCCACTGCCCATGTCTTTGCTACTCACATGGAAACCAGCTGGTGAAGTCACTCTCTTCTCAAACCTTCCCACCAAGCACATCGCAAAGAAAGAATTCCTTTCCACAATATGACCTGCCGACAATCTGAACATCGGCTCATACTCACCTGTGCAATTTTCTGCACCCTCCATCCAGTGTAAGGGTAGTTGACAAAGCCTCCTTGTAATGCAGATCTTTAAGTTTTCTAGCTTCTAGAGAGAAGTAGGAGCCCCTCTCTCTAGACACTACTTTGAAGGATTTTATTACATAACAGATCAAACATGATATATATATATATTGATCATGACATGGACAGATAATTGAAGGCCAGGATAATGAAATAGAAAATAAGGACGGATGGCAGACAACGTCATCAACTATATATACGCTCCTAAAGTTGCCCACTTTTTTTTTCCGGGTCTGGGATAATGGTTACGAGCACTTGCACTTCTACACCTCGTAAAAGTGTATAATGATTTAGAGCACTTTACTTGAATGTGAATGACAATTTCACAGTTAGTATAAGTTGCAAAACAGGTTAAAGCTGGGAATTTCCTGTATTTCTATTTCCCTTGGTCTGAAATCTCTGTGCATGTCCCTCACCCTAGTACGGGGGAATATATTTTGAACGCTTACATGAGACTCTGCTTATGTGTGCGATATGAATCCATCAGCTGTATATCTGAAGACTGTTTTCTCTATAGTGATGATAATGTGCCCAGCAACAACCAAATTGATATTGAAGCCTGAAGCCTCTTTCCTAACCCACTATAAGAGGGCATATGTCCCATGTCGTAGCATCTTTTGCCAACCAGCACTTGCAATCAGTGAAAACTGAAATTAAGACAAGTTAAGGTACTAGGCAAATAATTTTCTCTCACTAGGGTCTTGATGCTACTCAGTACATGCTACATTTATTTCCGCATACTTTTCTTCCTACGTGACTCATTTTGTTACGTATGTTGTTATGCCTGAAGGTGTTTGTGGGTTTTGACTACAAATTTATTCTTATGTTCTTAACTGCCTCTTCGCTTGTTTAGTTTTGTACCTTACTTTAATTACATAAAATCCTTGTGTTTCCTGTTATTTACATTTAGACACTAATTTATTGCATTCTCGTATTGCAGATTGGCCGAAGCACTTGACATGCAACCTCCGGTGATGCCCGAGGATGGTCATACAACCAGGGTAACATCGGGCGAAGATGCATCATCCCCTGGTGGTAGTAAAGATTCTTCTGTCCTAGAGGCCCTGTGGGATGATGAAGATACAAGGGCTTTCTATGAATGTCTACCAGATCTCAGGTTATTTTCAGGATACTTTGAAGGGTTATTTTTTATTTTTTTTTGTTTCCTGAAGTGGGATGTGTAGTTATAGATTTGTATCATAAGTAACAATTTCCCTTTCGCAGAGCATTTGTTCCAGCTGTATTGCTTGGAGAAGCAGAACCAAAGTTGAATGAACAAGCGAAAGAGCAAGAGCATTCAATTGTAAGAATTTAGGTGTTATCATGTGCCTTATCTCTTTTACTTCCCCTCTGGCTTCTGATTTTATAACAGGAACTATTGTCACAAGGAATTTTCAGGTTGACTTTATGGGAGATATTTATCAATTTTATTCTGGTATCCTTTGTTTAGCTGCTTGCTCTTGCATTATGTAGCCCAACTCAAAGTGTTATGTGATCTTTGTACTCATAGCCAGAGTTTTCTTGTACCATTTCATGAAAGTGTGTTGAAATTTTCTGAAAGAAAGCATTGGGGGAATGGGTTATGACAAGTCGACAATGAATAGACGCTATTTTATTTTTTATTTTCATTATTACCAGTCTTTAAGGGTTTGTTCTTATGAATATGTTCAATCCACAAGAGGTCATGGCTGGCATACAATTGTCCTTTGTTCTGAGCGACAACATGGTAGTTTGCTTATATTCTTTTCTTAATGTTGCTTGCAGAATTAGGAGTTTTAAGAAGATGGGAAGTCTGTAACTTCGTAAAGTTTGATTCTTTTGCTATGTTTGTTGTGTTTTGGCAAGAAGGGAAGTGGATGCTACGGTTTTTCCTGTCACATATATGTTATAAAACACTACCTATCAAAAGACAAATAAATGTTACTAAACACTAATTTATTGAAAGCAAATTTGTTATGAAATACTACTTTTTGAGCCTGTTAACAGCCTTTGGATGTTTTTCGGACAAAGTACAACTTTATTTTGTGCTCCTGCTATGATTGATGCTGCAGGATCACTCTGATCGTTCTTTGCTTTGTGATTACATGATGTCATGTTTTATTGACATGATGCTTTTTGTCTTCCTGGTGAAGGATTCAACACCTGATGCAGATGAAACTCAGACTGCTGCACAAGAGACTGCAGATGCTGGAGCTATACAGGAGGACAGAAATGATAAAGGCAAGGATAAAGATGAGAAGGATAAAGAGAAGACCAAGGAAAAATCAAAAGAAAAGGATAAAGATGAAAAGGATAAAGAGCCTGATAAGGAAAAAGCAAGAGAAAAGGAAGCTGAAAGAAAAGGAGAAGGTGATAAGGAGAAAGCAAAAGGTGTTGAAGGAACTAATCTGGATGGTCTACTTCAGCGGCTACCTGGTTGTGTTAGCCGTGATTTGATTGACCAGTTGACAGTAATGCCCCTGACTTAAAGCTTCAAATATTTGCTATCCTGGTCCCTGTTTAAGATTTAATTATTTGCGGCTTCATTTGTAATTTATACTTCTGTGCCTAATTTTTATTTTACAGGTGGAGTTTTGCTATCTGAATTCCAAGTCCAGTAGGAAAAAACTTGTTAGGGCATTGTTCAATGTCCCCAGGACATCACTAGAGTTGTTGCCATACTACTCTCGCATGGTTGCCACTCTGTCAACTTGCATGAAGGATGTTTCTTCTATGCTTTTACAGTTGTTGGAAGAGGAGTTCAACTTTTTGATAAATAAGAAGGTAAGTGTAGCCTACATATGCAGTTTATCCATTGACTTAAAGGATACCATCAATAAGAAGCAAACATTTAAAAAAAAAAAATAATGTCTGCTTTGCAGGATCAAATGAATATAGAAACAAAAATAAGGAATATTCGTTTTATTGGAGAGCTCTGCAAATTCCGAATTGCTCCACCTGGCCTTGTTTTCAGTTGTCTGAAGGTATGAACAGTAAGCTTACAGTATATTCTTAGTGGTAAATTGAGGAGGGATGATTTAGCCTCCATTTTCTAAAAACCTTAGTTTGGGATCCGCTCTCCTGTAGCACATAGCCACCATACCATACTTTTGATATACAATGCTTATCTTGATAAACTCATTGAGGGATTCAAGAAAATAAGTCTATATCCACTACCCAGAGAAGAAATAAGTATGCAGATGCAAAAGCAGCATTGGCCTCGACAATGACAATTGTCGTGATAACAAACAGACTCATGGTATAACAGATCAGTAAGCTCTGCTCTCTAGCAACCCAACTCAAGTCAAGAGACTAAAGGTCCTTACTGAAGATAGATAACCAAACTACGACCAACAGTTCTGCATGCTAAGGGCTTCAAATGTGTTTAGTTCTTTTTGTTGTTGTAAAGTTTGTAGATTAGACGTTATATTGTTTAGGGCTAGTAAGAATTATGTTTGAGTTGATGCTGCTGCTTTCTTTGTCCTCAGGCTTGTTTAGATGATTTCAGTCATCACAATATTGATGTTGCTTGCAATCTTCTCGAGACATGTGGGCGTTTTCTCTACCGATCTCCTGAAACTACAATACGCATGGCAAACATGTTAGAAATATTGATGCGTCTGAAGAATGTTAAAAATTTGGATCCTCGCCACATCACCTTAGTGGAGAATGCATATTACTTATGCAAGCCACCAGAAAGATCTGCACGAGTGTCTAAAATTCGGCCTCCTCTGCATCAGGTACATGTAGTTTGCAACTTCTGTGGTTTATAAACTGGATACTACAGAATTTAAATTTTATGCCGTGGATTATGCAGTACATAAGAAAATTGCTCTTTTCGGATCTTGACAAGTCTTCATTAGAGCATGTACTCAGACAGCTTCGTAAGCTACCTTGGAGTGAATGTGAGGCATACCTTTTGAAGTGCTTCATGAAAGTTCACAGGGGCAAGTATGGTCAGATTCATTTGATTGCATCACTTACTGCTTGTTTAAGCCGCTATCATGATGATTTTTCTGTTGCCGTTGTTGATGAGGTTTGTCCTTCTCAATGCACAAATGTCTGTCACTTTCACTACTTAAAGCATATACAATCCTTTGATCTTCAAACTTATTTCCAGCTCCTTTAACATCGCATTAACTGCAGCAATGGACGACCCAAGAAAGAAATTTAAAAGAAAAAAAAAACGTAAAACCAACCTGGCGAAGACGAGAAAAGGTGAAAACTGTATGTAGGAGAATATCTGTCTCTTACTACTATCTTCTTAAGGAGAATAGCTATATCTTATTACTATCTTCAGAAAAGAGTTGAGAGTATATACAATAAAAAAAGAGTAATGAATATTTTCATCTTAACTATGCATTTCTTTTGTATAATGTAATGGAATCGGCAAAAAGGGGATATATCTGCAGCTGCATAATTTGCATGAATATTAATTGCTTATCACATTTTAAGTATATTCTGACCTACAGTTGAACCAATGCTTTTTTATTTTTCAGAAGAAGGCCAAAAATGCCCCTAACGTATCGAATTTGGCTCGAAAATACTCTCCTTCTACCTAGTGGACCGAAAATACCCTCAACGTTATATTTTGGCTTAAAAATGCCCCGAACCTATTGAATTTGGCTAAAGAATATCCTCCTTCCACCTATTGGACCAAAGATGCTCTCAATGTCCTTTTTTGGCTTAAAAAGGCCCCTAAAACTAATGTTAACTAGACAGGGCTTTATTTTTTTTTTTAAAAGTCATGTGGCAGTGTTTGATTGGTCCAAGTGTTAATCTAATGTGAATTAAATTAACCGATCCATATGTATTGATTTGACCCCACCCATATAATTAAAGCGGAATTATTGATTATGAACCCCTCCAATATTATTGTCTTAACTAGGATTTTGCAATTTTAGTTGCTATAGATATTTATGTTCGGGTAATTTTGGATGACACGACCACACTGATTTTATTTGCTTCTAGAAGTGGCGAAATCCTAGATGGAACGAACAAAATGATCTAAAATAAAACTTGGCAAAGATTTCAGAAACTTCTGAAATAGAAGTATGAATTTAAATATAGTAGCCTTTCAGACTACAAACTCAACATCAAACTTAGGCTGCTGAAACAGAAACTGAAATAATGGAGCAGAACCAAAATGACCAACAACACAAAAAGAAGGTGTGCTAGAGGAATTTGTTGATATTGATCTAATATAGGAAAGCAGAGACCTGTCTGAGGATGACATGATGGTAACAACAACAACATACCCAGTGAAACCAGGTGGGGTCTAGGGAGGGTATAGTGTACGCAAACCTTACCACTAGCTCGTGGAGGTAGAGGCGAGGATGAAATGATGGTATGAGCAACAATTGTAGTAGAACCAGAGGAAATGGCCAAGAATGAAGAGTCTAAATGGAGATAGAAATCTAGAGTAGGGCTGCATATTGATCAGTTTGGTTCGGTTTTAAAGTTTATTGGTTTGTAGACATGCTAAAACCATTATAGAACCATTAAGATATCGGTTTGTCGTTTATTGATCGATATCTGTTTAACGTTTAGATTTCAAACAAAAAATAAATTATTGAAAATCTCTTAGAAACGAGGTGACAAACCAAATGAACCTTTGCACATAAGTTGACAGATTGCATCTTGCTCGGAACCAAACATTGGCACCTTGTAGAATAACCAAGAGTTTGAGACAATGAGAAATGGAAGTATAAACCTAAACCCTAAGTCTCAAGGACTTTGTATACTGAATGGTATAAATGTAATTTATTAATTTTATTATCGGGTAATCAGTTAACCCGTTGAGAAAATATCTCAAACCATTCAGAACCAATAAACCAATATATAAAACGATCAAAATCGTTACCGAAACTGCTAAACCAAGAACTATTACTAATAAGCCAGTAACTCTTTTTCAGTTCGACGTTTGAGTTATTTGTTTCAGTTCGGATTTGAATAGCCCTAATCTAGAGTACTATGGTTGAAACAAGGTGATAAAAATACCAGATTTTTCAGGGAATGACAACTGCACACAAGAGGTATAATACCTGATTTTTACTTGGTTGGTAACCAGAAGAGCATGTCTCACTCATGCAAAATTGAGGAGGGACTTCCAGATTATGTCCAATGTTTTCTTTTGCAAGGAAATGAGGAAACAAATATAGTAACCTGTTTCTTCATTGTAAGATTACTACACAGATTTGGTCTATGTTTCTAGGTTTGTCTCAAGAAAATTGGGTAAGGCCCAGAGCACACGGCTGATCTAGTCAGTTGCCGAATAAAGGAGAGGAGGGAGCATGAACCAGAAAGAATGGTGGAATATAGTACCATCATGCATATGGTGGTCAATATAGAGACAGAAACAACAAATGCTTGAGCATATCTCTAACTCAATCCAGAAAAGCAAAGAGAATTGTATCAATACTTTGTACTTTTGGTGTAAAGAAGAGGGTATAGAAGAAGCTGAATAGTTAGTAGACTTTTTAGGATCTCTATAGTTACTGTTATTTTCTACTTTTAGTTCATTATGGTCTTATAGCCTTTTGGAGGTTGCTAGAAGCCTATCATATCCTTAATGATGAAGAATACAACTTTACAACAACAACATACCCATTGAAATCCCACAAGGTTTGGACTTTGGGGAGGGTAGAATGTACGCAGACCTTTTCACTACCTCGTGGAGGTAGAGTTGTTTTTG
Organism: Solanum lignicaule; assembly: GCA_029582545.1. NCBI lineage: Eukaryota > Viridiplantae > Streptophyta > Magnoliopsida > Solanales > Solanaceae > Solanum > Solanum lignicaule. The sequence goes on from JAJOOF010000855.1 coordinate 22,479, forward strand.
TGGGCCTAGGACTTTCATGTTTGAGGTCTCAAGTTCGAAACCCCTTGCCAACAAAAGCAAGGGGTTTGCCTTCTGGGTCGAGCTCGTCGCATCGGGCTTGCCTAGTGTGGGTTACCTCTTCTGTGTGGTTTGCGAGCTATTGCATAGGAGTGGGGGTTTTACCCTATGCGCACCCAAAGGGTAGCGGCTACAGGTTTCCCTTGTCATAAAAAAAATAGCAAATAACAAGAAAACAATGAACCAGCGGCCTGATAGGAGCCAAAACAACAATAAAATCATGTGATAATTGAAATATAATAAACAACGTAATATGACATATTATTAAAAGCAATAATAAACTATGATAAAAATTAAAAGTAAGAACTACAATAATATGACTAGTATCATCGCAAACACCAACCACCATAAGCAAGACAACACTACACTATCTACTACCCTTCTACCCTTATACATGCCCTCTACACCCTTTTATCTAAGGTCATGTCCTCGATAACATGAAACTGCATCATATTTTGTCTTAGCAGCTCTCCCCAATACTTCTTCGGCCTACCTCTGCCTCTCATCGTACCCTCTATAGCCAACTTCTCACGCCTCGTCACTGGTGTGTCTATGCATCTCCTCTTCACATGTCCAAACCATCTCAGTCTCGCTTCCCTTATTTTGTCCACCACAGAGGCCACTCCTACTTATCCCAGATATTCTCATTTTTAATCTTATGGCTCTTAGTATGACCACACGTCCACCTCAACATCCTCATCTTCTTGACATGGGCGGCATTTTTCAAAGATAATGATGTGAAAGAAGTGCTTAATAGAATAAATAAATGAAATTTGGCATGCAGGCCAACACTTAGTCCTATACAACAATGTCAGTCTAACCACCACTGTATAAAACTTTTCTTTGAGTTTCGGCGGTACCTTTTTATCATACAAGACTAGGAGGCAAGCCTCCACTTCATCCATGCCGCACCAATACGATGCGTGATATCATCGCTGATGTCCCCACTCCCTTGGATTACAAACCTAAGATACTTGAATTACAAACCTAAGATAATTGAATCATCTCTCTTGGGGATATTTTGTGTGTCAAGTCTCACTTCTATGCCTATCTCATGCATGTCATCATTGAATTTGCAGTCCACATATTCTGTCGGGGTCTTGTTCAACCTGAACCCTTTAGTCTCCAAAGTTTATCTCCACTAACTTATCATTAATTCCACTATGCGTCTTATCAATCAATACTATGTCATCCACAAATAACATACACCACGACACCTCATCTTGAATGTCTCGCGTCAATACGTCTATCACCAAGGCAAATAGAAACAAACTAAGAGTTGACCCCGGGTGTAATCCCATGTCCATAGGGAAGTGCTCTGAGTCTCCTCCCACTGTTCTTACTCGTGTTTTAGCTCGTTCGTACATGTTCTTTATCTCCCTAATGTAGGCCACCGATACACCACTTGCCTCTGGACATCGCCACAAAACTTCTCTCAGGACTTTATCGTAGGCCTTCTCAAGATCAATGAACACTATACGTCCCTCTTCCTTTCTCGATATTTTTCCATCAGTCTCCTCACAAGATGGATGGCTTCTGTGGTTGAACCCCTTGACGTGAATTCAAACTGATTCTCAGAAATAGACACACCCCTTCTCACTCACATCTCTACCACTCTCCCAAACTTTAATAGTGTGGCTAAACAACTTAATACCCTTTTAGTTGTTTCAATTTTTTACATCACCCTTGTTCTTGTACAACAAAACCATTGTACTCTAGCTCCATTCCTCGGGCATCTTAGCCGTCTTAAAAGAATTCTAAAAAAAGATTGCATTCTTCAACATTAAGGATATGTTGACAACCTTCAAAGGGAACAAAGAGAGGAAATAAAAAAGAGGTCAGAAAAAGGACAAATGTAACCCTGAACTATCGTAAATGGTATCTAAATACCCTTTGTTATACTTTAAGGACACTGATGACCTGTATATACCCTTTGAAGTTTGAACTGACACACGTGTCATGATCCTTACGGTGTATCCGAATTTTATTTAATTTTTACCCACAATTAAAAAACCCACCCGGATAATTATAACCCCAAAAACTCACACCCAAATAAACCCATTTTTCCTTTCTTCACTGTTCCACCAACCAACAGGAACCAGACACCCCACGAACCAGACCGCTGCGGCGACTCCATCTTCTCTGGCGAAGCTCCACAAATGTCCCACATGACCTGCTCCGGAAATGTGAGAAATGTGATGGTCATGGGTCCACAATAACTTGTCAATCTCTTCATTTTAGTATTTTCTAAATTATTGTAGATCAAATTCTGCCCATCTTGGAAAAAACCACCACCACCAGGAAAAAGAAAAAAGTATAAGAAAAAAAAGTTCTATTTAAACATTGAAGTTTGCAATGTTCAAAATGAAATCTGAAGAAAAATATCTTGGTATTTTTGTATGTCTACTGAAATGTTAGGGTAGGGATGAATAAATTCTTAAACAATGTATTTAACACTTCAATGACGTGTGTACTCATTTTTCGCTCATAATAAATTCTATAATATACTATTAACAATGAAATTTAATTTCTGAAAATATAATTACCTCTGACTGGTACCTTATGGTTGTAACTATTTTTAAAAAAATATTTTGGTACTCGTATGTGCGCATCTAATTATCTAGATTTATTTAATAAATTTATTTGACCAAAATTTATTTTCATTGCATAAAATCATTATGTTAAGCCAAAATTATTGCTTCCAAATAACAAGCTTAGAAGATAGGAACTGGAAATAGTATAGCAATTGTAAGCTGTCTTATCACGTTAAATATCGGATTTGTAAACTCTTGTTATTCTTTCAGTGCATTAATACAGCAAAGGGAGAACTTTGAATTTGTATAGAGTCAAGTTGGGCGGGTTGGGTCCTAAGAAGGAAAGCTAAGGCAAGTCTGGTGATGTACCACTATGTGGAGGGATCATAGAGAGTAGAAGCACATCTTATAAAAAAAGAGAGAGTAGAAGCACTTTCCTTCACGTTGAGTCTGAACTTCCAATTTCAGGCTGCTCTTAGACTAGAAAGACTATTATGGCATTAATAAGCTAGGTATGGCATATGTCGAATAGTTTGTCAATGCTTAACCAGTTTATTGACTCAGCCATTTTTAAGCCATCCTCATTGACACCTCTAAAACATCCTAATTTGACCCGCGTTCATTAACCCTCCTAATTTGAACAGTCCTTTTTATTTTTTGAACCACATTTATGTGGCGTATACAAATTTAGATCTTAATGATTTTCCTTCTTTATTTTCTCTCTATTTTTTTTAATCTCATCATGCTTTGTAAGTAACCACAAATAACCTCATGACGTTCTACTAGTGCTGAAAGGCTTATGCATCTTTAACCACTATACCAATCGATCAATCAAATAGCCCTAATCCCAAATTGCTTACGGTCTGCTCTATGGTTCCTGTATGTTCATTCTGCTCTATTCGACTGATGTATACGATTTAATTGCGTCATACACTTGATGTCGCTTTTGCAATTGAAATTTTGACTTTCTAATTTCTACAGGTTCTGGAGGAGATCAGGGTGGGATTAGAATTGAATGACTATGGGATGCAGCAAAGACGTATTGCTCACATGCGTTTCCTAGGGGAGTTGTATAACTATGAACTTGTTGATTCCTCTGTGATATTTGATACGCTCTATTTGATTCTCGTTTTTGGCCATGGAACGTCAGAGGTATGGATGCCCTTTTAACCAATCTTCAGTTGCATACGCATTATGTACTATTTATTTTGGAGAACAGTCTATGTTAGCATTGGCTGTTAGAATATGGCATTGTGTGGCCTGTTCTCGTTGGAACATATAAGCTCTGCAATTGCAAGACCGGCATTGGAACTTATTCGCATTCTGAAGAATCCTTGAGACAATGACATGACTTGAGGATGACAGATACACTCAAACTAACTGGTTATAAACCACAGAAAACTGATGGAATAAATTTGAACACAAAAAATCAAGTTTCTCCAACTGTGGTTTTCATAACCTTGTTTCATTGGTTATTGTAATTAGCTTTACGAACCTCATGGTGGACAACTTGTTCCTGAAGAGGTGCAGTTTTGTCAAAGACTCATTTAAGGCGCATTTAAGCCTTGAAGCTCAAGGAGGGTGCTTTGCCTCACTTAAGCCTTGCTTTTGAGTAGGCAAGGCACCAAGGCATGCACCTCATTGCCCATGTGTTCTGTCTTGAAATAGAGTGGTACTAAAAAACAAATATAATTGGCAAATAAGTAGATTAATTGTTAAGGAAAACATTATGAATGAGTTTGTTAATTTGTTTCTGGAATTACATATATATTTTTTCCCTTCATGTGCCTTTTTAAATTAAAACCCACACTTTGATTGAGCTTAAAGGCCCATTAGACCTGGAGAGCTTAAATTGAGCTTTTAGCCTTTGACAACACTGACGGGGCGTTACCATGGCTATCCTTGTGAAAGGAAATCTGGCAATAATGGCATATAATTATTTTATTATTTCACAGTCATCGATGTGTATTTATGAAATGAATAAGCTTCATTCAACCGGGAACGAGCGAATTTAGGCTAAAGATCCAACCTGCGCTACCAGCTTTCATGCTCTTAAAATATTATTATAGAACTTCTACAATATTCAGGATTTCCACTCATGCCACTTTATTCGACTTATGTTAGTAATATCTTGTCATTGCTTGCATACTGGTGGCCTCGGGGATTTCTTGGTTATCAAAAGAAAAGAATGTCATTGATGGATTCTGGTGGCCTTTGTTATGCCATAGATTTGGGATTTTTAGATGAAATTCAAATGCTTTCGTTCCTAGTTTAATTTCGTATTCGAGAGAACCATTTACTGCCATCTTATGCAAGTCTGTCTTTTTCCCCTCAGCAAGATGTATTGGATCCTCCTGAGGATTGTTTCCGCATCAGGATGGTTATTACGCTACTTGAAACCTGTGGACACTACTTTGATCGAGGTTCATCAAAGCGAAAACTTGATCGGTTCCTAATACATTTCCAGAGATACATACTCAACAAAGGTGTACTCCCCCTGGATATAGAGTTTGACTTACAGGTTGGTTCCTTCAGATTCTCTACCCATCTCTATTCATGCCTGTACTATGCAAAAACTCATCACTAGAAATGAAGAAACGTAACTTACTTTTGCCCTATAACATTACATAAAGTACATTAGAAGCTGTTCCCCACAATTGGGAGTCAAAAATGTAATTACAGTCTTACACAGTATTGGGAACTATAAGCAAATACATCCATTCCTGGCTGAAAATATGCAAACTGCCTACTTATATCGCGTACAAAATTGTTGTGTGCATGAAGGTCTGATGTCACATTTACGCTCTTCGCTTCAGTCAGTTTCTTTTGTTGTTTGGTTTTGTGATTTTATATTTCTTTGCAATGGTAGGATTTATGTGTTGAGGGGATTTAGAGCCTGTTTGGATTTAGCTTTTGGGAGTGTTTGACAAAGTTAAAAATAACTTAAAATAAGTTTAAAATGACTTAAAAAAAGTTTAAAACCAAAAGTAGGACTCTCCCTACTTTTTATTTTTGACTTAAAAGTCATTTAAGTTCGACTTTTTATTTTTTGATGTAAAAGCTACTTTTTTAAAGCCAATCCAAACGGGCTCTTAATCTGTACTGTCCTATGTGAAATCATTAGCTTATATTGCCAGCTAAGTAGTGGTTACCTGTATTATCAAATACACAAACAATTTTACATGTAAGTGGCAATGTAATGCTCTTTCAAAGCCCCCCAGGGTTAGCTCAATTGACGAGGGTTGAGGGACTTGTGCTTAGGTCACGAGTTTGAGCCATGCACCAAACGAACGTATTCCAGTATTTGAGTGAAGAGGTTAGAGGGGCTCGCTCATCATCCCCGAGTTTTGAAGGCTGCATTTGGCCTTGGCTCTAGACGGACTTTTTGGTCATTAAAAAAGTGCTCGTTTAGTGTCCGTGCTTTCTCAACACTCGTGAGGTTAGTCCAGACTATGAATGTAGGTTACTGTGGAGTGAAGCAATAGTCACCTGGTCCAACAAATCAGGAGGACCTGAAAGTTACAACATGCAAATATTTCAACTAAAGGGAAAAATGGAAAGAGAAATAATTGTATTTTGCTACTTCAGGGGCAAAAATCTCTGTAGTGGAAGTACCAACATGGAAATTTATATTCCTCTTTAGCAAATACTCCCTTGATCTGGCCTTTATTTTTGTAGAAATGCAGTTCCTTGAACTAGTAATTTTTTTTGAAATAGGTAACTTTATATTCACACAAAAGAACTCATCAAGAAATTGATGAGGAGGGATTTACAAACCCCCAGGGGGTGCCATTATTCTCAAATCCAAAAACAAATTTTCAAAAATTTACAATTGGCCTATAAACTCCACTACACTATCTACTTCCCCCACTAAATCTTGCTTACACCAAAAAAAACAAAAGACTAAGGCATTTCATCTTGATCATCTGGGAGCTGCTTGACCTCCCCTCGAAGCACCTTCCATTTCTTTCTTTCCATAGTGTCCACCAAATGCAAGCAGGTACATTTTTCCACCAATCTTCCTTTGATCCTCTCT